>VZTU01002957.1:0-12158 GCA_013400835.1 Zapornia atra | reverse complement strand
CATCTTGGGTTTTCAAGTTGTGGCTGAAGTTATTTGGTTGACTAACAGACACTAGCAAAAGACAAAAGGGAACTTATGTTTGTTGTACACTTGCATTCCAATATTGATTTTTACTTCATTTCAGATTAATTGGCAGTGCATCTGTACCACTTAAGGATCTTGTAGGTAACCAAAGCAGATCCTTTCCCTTCAAACTCATACCTCTGCTAAATGAAAGGGGACAAGAAACTGGAGTGAGTAGCTTATATTTCCTTATTTTACTGTATTCTTGTTCAAAATGCTGCAGCATCAGGACTAATAATGAAACAAAAATAGTGTCTTGTTATTTTTACTTCATAAATAAAATGCTTGGAATTTTATAGCAAAAGCTCCAGACAGGGAATTTAGAACAAGATATAATTATGTCTGTTCCATCTGAGTTTTAATACACTTTCAGTTAGATAAATTGTCTTATTTGTATGTATTACATGTTTGTATATATGTGTTATAAATATTTTGTGCACAGAGTATTCATGGAAATCAGCCTGATGTTGAAAGAGAGTGTTTTCCTAAGTACCAGATGGAGTTCCCATATGTACTTTGTTACTGTATTCTTTCTAATATCCAGCTGTATCATAGCACTGTGTCTGGAAAGTGTATAATCATGTGCATGTTCACTGCCAGCTCAGTTCAGAAAGTTACACAAGAACCTGGTTTAGAGTGTGTTTAAATTTGTGTTATTAACTGGTTATTAACTTAGCTATTAATGAAGTAGTTTCTAGAACTGGGACCTTACTGTGTTTGTGCAGTGTAGCCGTTAAGGCACGCGATATTCCAGTACACTTAATGACAGGAGGCTTTAACATTCTTTTCAGTATCTCAGCAGCAGTACTTTAATGTCTTGGTTAGTTGGTCACAAGGTTGGGCTTTTTTTGCTGACTTATGTTACTGTGGCAACAAGGGATAATATGATTTCTTAAATAATCCCAAACCAGTCAAGCACAAAAAAGACAATTCTATAATTAGAATGGAAAATGACATAGTAGTTTTCTTCCAAAATGGAGGTATGAACAAGCAATTGGAAGAGCCAGACAGGAAATAGCACTTAGGGTTCAGACTTGCTGTGATGTTGGTCAGATAGTGTAATTTAGGATGTCACGTACTGCCATGATTATTGTGGGACTAAATAAATTAACATTTGTAGAATGTCTTATATACTTGTGAACAGATTTTTTTAAAATATAAACATAGTGATTCCATTTGTTAGATATTATTTTGAAGCCTATTCCATTAACTGCAAGTTGTGTAATCTTTATTGTTCGTATATATATAGCTTAATAGTTTATTAATTTACTAATAGCTGAAATTATATTATACACTGTGCTATGAATAGTTAACTGTTCATGTACAGTGTTACAATAACTTCCTGCTTGAAATCAATTGTGAATACTGTGTGCTACTTAAAAAACCCACGCATTTCTCTATAGGCAACAATTGATTTGGTAGTAGGATATGAGCCACCAGCTGGACCTGCAAATCCAAATGATCCAGGAGGGACCAATGCACAAGAAGGTATTTCGAGCTTTTGTCAGAACGTTATTCTTAAGTGATCATAGAAATTTAAATAGGGCAGGACAGTGATTCAACAGCATTGTTCATCAGGAAAATATGTAACCAGAAACAAGCATGTCAAGACTGCTAGATAGCGATTTTAAAGAAATTAAGGAGGATTCAGAATGACAGCTAGGAAGAAAATTGGCATTTCCTGACATAAAATGGTTTTCAGCATAATGTTCACTGGTGGAATCAGGTTACAAAAGAATAATGTTGCTTGAAAGTTTTAAAAAATGGGATTTATTTAAGAATGGTAGTTTTTTTGAATGCTCAAAGAAACAGCATTTATCTGCTGTAATTCTAGGGCTAACTAAAAAGCAAAGAGGTCACATTTTTGGAAAAAATATATTCTGTTACTTTCAGTGTCAGGGAGCTTTGTGAAAAGATTTTCTTAAATCATTAAACTTTTTTTTTTCCTCCCTGAAGAATAAGTAAGTTTTTTAAGACACTGGTGCATCTTGTATTAGGCTTGATATTTGACTAGCCTATGCAATATTTTGATCAGTAGGGCATATTCTTTGGTCCCTATATGATTAATCAGGTTTATGCTGACAGAGTTTTTAGGATCCTCTGTTTTTTCAGACTCAAAAGAACTATGAAGTAACAACAGGTTTTTGCAAGATGGGCAAATAATTACCCTCATACCCAGGCTGTGTGTGTGCAGAAAGAAGTAAATTTAATAAATACTATATATTTGAGGAGAAAAAAAAAACCAGTTTTACCATTATCTGGTGAAAGATAATAACATAAGAAGGAAGAAGTTGAAATAAGGAGTATTCTGAGGGGAAATTTTGATTCCACTGGCTTAATGAAGAGGTGTTCTTGGGGAGTGGAAGGTTAGGTAATGCAAGCACAAAAGCTGTGTATTAAATTACTACGCTTTGAAATAATTTTATAGAAATGTGGACTTGAAGGCTAAAAGTGCAAATTGACTTAGATGAAATTATTTTGATAGCTTTGTTAAAATGTACTTGAACTATAAGATAACACAGGTAAATAAAGCATGACAAGCTTTTAGCTAGTATCCAGCAACTGCATGAAAATTATTTCAGTGCAAACTATCACGGAATCACAGAATCATAGGGATTGGAAGGGACCTCCAGAGATCATTGGGTCCAACCCCCCTGCCAAAGCATCTCCCCAGCTCATATTGCACAGATAGGCCTCCAGACGAGTCTTGAATATCTCCAGAGAAGGAGACTCCACCACTTGCCTGGGCAGCCTGTCCCAGTGCTCTGTCACCCTCACTGTGAAAAAGTTCTTCCCCATGTTGGTGCGGAACTTCCTGTGCTCCAATTTGCAGCCATTGCCCCTAGTCCTGTCCCCACAGACCACTGAAAAGGGGCTGGCCAATTCCCCCTGCATCCCATGCTTAAGATATTTATAAACATTAATTAGATCCCCCCTTAGCCTTCTTTTCTCTAGACTGAACAGTCCCAGCCTTTCCTCATATGGGAGATGTTCCAGCCCCTTAATCATCTTCTTAGCCCTTCTCTAGACTCTCTCAAGGAGGTCNCTGGCCACACTCTTCCTGATGCATCCCAGGATCCCATTGGCTCTCTTAGCCACCAGTGCACACTGCTGGCTCATGGCCAACCTGTCATCAACCAGGACCCCCAGGTCCTTCTCCACAGAGCTCCTTTCCAGCAGGTCATCCCCCAGCCTGTACTGATACAGACGGTTATCCCTCCCCAGGTGCAAGACTCTACACTTGCTCTTGTTGAATTTCATTAGGTTTCACCCTGCCCAGCTCTCCAGCCTGTCCAGGTCTCTCTGGATGGCAGCGCAGTGTTCCTGCGTGTCAGCCACCCCTCCCAGCTTTGTATCATTGGCACTTGCTGAGGGTGGATGCTATTCCCTCATCAAGGTCGTCAATGAAGATATTAAACTGGACTGGACCCAACACCGAGCCCTGGGGAACACCGCTAGTCACAGGCCTCCATTCAGATTCTGCTCCACTGATCACAACCCTCTGAGCCAAACACACTTTAGTTAATTACTGTAAATGCATATTTTCCATTAAATGAAATCACATCCCCGTCTGAGATTGATTACACACCCTGACTTAGCACTTTTTGATTTATGAAACTTAGTTGGAGCAATCAGGTGCATGGATCCATCCAGGTAGAGGGATTTTGAGAGCTGTGAGGGAGTTGGAGTCCTCCAGTTCTATGCTGTCAATCTCTGTGGTTTTATAGGTCTCTTACAAGGGTCACCAAGGATTTTATTATACAAAGTGATCATCATCCTGTGTTGGCAAAGTAATTAATAAACTTAACAAACATTCTGTTAATGCTAGCCATCAGAGACACAGCTTTTTCTTCCTGTGGGCTACCATAGTCCCTGCCCATCAGTTAAGAAAAGAGGCTGGAAACACAAGGGAGTGACACACTTCTGTGGTCTAAATATTTGTTTTGGAATACTAGAATCTCACTGCATGATCCAGTATTGTAGTGTCATATGTTTGTGGAATAGTCTTTCACAGAGGTATTGTGATTTCACAACTGTCAAAGAGGAACTGTAACTTAATCCACAGTTAGATGCTGTGGAGGAGGATTCAGGGTTTTATTTTGGATGGCAGACCCTAAATGCCTTCCTATTTTCAAGATTCCAAAGTTTAAAAAAATTGCTATGCTATAATCTTGTCTTGTTGCTGGAAAACAACTTCAAATGGAATAAAATGAATCACTTCTGGTGTATTTTGAACTAGTCTGGTGACTATTACAGCTGAACTGAACTTTGCTAAACTTCAGTCAGTTGGTTCAGAGAAGTGTATGGGAATTGTAGAAGATACTCTGCATCCTGAAGAGGAACAGATCTATACTTAATTTGGTTAGGATATAAATTTGTTTGCTGAAATGACTAGCTTTCAAAAGGTGTTGGAAGCATGTGGTTAAACATAAAAGTTTGTTGAAATGAGATAATACAATTTTAGGGGAACTCTTGGATATCAGACTCTTACTCCTGTAACTTTAACATCAAGTTGTGCTATCTGTTTATTAATTATCCTGGGTTTTTTCTGTATGAGATGGTGAAGATGATGGAGGTTATGAGGATGACTTGGATGGTCCAGTTCGTGGTATCACACCAGCGGTTCCAGGTGGAACAAAGGAAGCCCAGCTGGCTAAACGCATCACCAAAGGAAAGAAAACACGGAGAATCCTTTCTAACAAGCCACAAGATTTCCAGGTAATAGATTTATTAAATATTGCAAGTTTCCTTTTCCTGCCTGGCATGACATTGCTGCTTTCACATATCCTGAGCATAATGTAAAATTGTGAAAATCTAATGCACTGTAGAGACAATCAGCCTCTTCATTTGAAAGCCTGCATTTCAGTATTCTTCCAGTTTGCCTGTTACAGAGATGTCCAATTCTGTACAACTCTGACTGAAATCTAGGTGAAGCTTATTAATTGTAGAGTTGTATGGATTTCAAACTCCAAATAGCAGCTTTAAAAAGTCAAAGCAAGAAAAAAATTTTGAAATTATCATCCCCAACTAGTCCTCTAAAATTCAAGCAAAATTCTATTTCCTATCACAATTAAGTTTGAGAAGTCTGTCCAGTCTGTATCTGCCAGCTACCTCATATTGGTGGTATAGAAAGAAGCTGTTGTCACCAGAATGATAGATAATACAGGGAATTAATTAATACAAATATTTGATTTTATTGTTGGTTTTTTTTCCAGATTCGTGTTAGAGTTATTGAAGGTCGTCAATTGCCTGGAAATAACATAAAACCAGTAGTGAAAGTTCATGTTTGTGGTCAGACACACCGAACAAGAATCAAAAGAGGAAACAACCCATATTTTGATGAAGTGAGTGGCATTAGAACACTGTAGCTGAAATGTTGATGCTATGAAATGTAGAAAAAAAACTATTACAACCATCATTATGATCAAATAATAAGAATTTGCTAATATTTAAGAGTAGTTACGGCTCATATGCATTTTGCAGTTCCCAGTCCCCTTCTTTTTATGTGTTCACGTCACTATTGCCAGCAGTCTTAGCACATAGAGCTGGGTAGAAAGAAGTCAAACTTCAGTTGAGTCACGTGGAACATGTTTTTTGATAGTTGGCTGTGCGATATAATAGTTCTCACAATTGTTGTGTGCAGGTTATAAAATAACAGAAAAATTGAGAATCATTGTAGATCTTTATGGTGTGTGCAGATGAGGTTTCAGTGCAATGCTTTGGGTCGGTAAGACTGCCACACAGAAGGTGGAAATGTCATTGTGTTGCTACCCATGAATTCTAAGAGCACAACTAGACTTCTTTGTCCAGACAGGAGTCTGTACATCTGTACAAATAAACTGAAATATAGGAGAGAATTCAAAGTGGCATAAGAGACACAAGAATGATCTCACGTCTGGAAGACTAATATTACAAAGATTAAGCTTAGTAGAGAGTATGTTGAGAGATAACTCTCACTACCTGGATATGTGTGGAAAATTCAGAAGATTTTGGTACTGGATGGAAAGCCTGTTTAACATATACAGGCAAAACTCAGGAAGTTATAGAACTTTGAGACTTGAAATAAGCTGTAGGTAGTAGTCAAGATTTATGAAGCAATAGTAAAAAACATAGAAGGGAGAAAGACACTTGAACCTTGTATTGTATCAATTCCTAGGCAGTCTCAGTATCCAGACTAGGCTGAAAATGGAATAGGAGGGATTGTGTTTATGTACCCTTTCCTTTTTTTTTTTTTTAAATCAAGTACTGACTAGAATATAGCTGGGCTCAAAGACCAAACTTAGTGAGGCATATACTATTAGAACAAATAGGCTAATAATTAGTATATTTATCTTCATGCTGTCAACTATCAGATTTATTCCTGTGGCCTTGAATTTCAAAGATACAAATCATTACAATCACTACCACTACTAGCCCTAAACAAGTCCTTTCTGATAACAGAGACGGCTAAACCAGGATTGAATGTCCTGGAAAATGAGCAAGGGTAGAGCTGACAGTTTGCAGCACAGCTATGCCTACTGCATTCATTGAAATCAAAGTTATAACTGTCTTTTTTCAATTTTCTACTGTTTATTTAGGTTTTTATTCTGTGCTATATTATCATAAAGGTGTCCAGCAAGGAGGCAGGGTAAAAGTATGGTAGCAGGCATGCTTCACAAGCCTCTTAAAATAATGAGTTTGCATTTTTGGTTTGGAGAATTATGCATTTGCCCTTTTGAGACAGGTTTTTTTGTTTGTTTTTACCTTTACAGATATTTTTCTACAATGTTCACATGACTCCTTTAGAGTTGCTTGATGAAACAGTTAGCTTTCGGGTAAGAAAACATGACCCACGTTCCCAAGGCTGCTGGATGCATATAGCATTGTCTGGCCATTTCACTATGATGTTGAGAAACATTCCTGTTTCATGGTTCTCTGTCTTTTTAGGTGTATGATTCTTATTCTCTACGAGCAGACTGTCTAATGGGAGAATTTAAGGTGAGTATGAAATAAATTCTGTACCTTCACTAAATTAAATAAAATGACAGAAATTTCTGAAGTACTTGTTTTAAATGCTTATACTAGTTTAGTGTGGGGCCAGGAAATTACCTGGTGATGTCTTGCTTCTCATGCTAGAGACAGTTTGCTCAAAGTGCTAGTAAACAGTGTTCTTACTTGAGTAGAAAAGTGTTGCTAAAGAAAATGGTAAGTTTTATATACTGAGTTCTCTAGCTTGCACCAAGAGAAAAAAAATACTTAGCAAAAGGTATTTTTTTTTTCCTTAAAAGGTATCAGGGTGATTATATGGTATGAGGGGGGGTTTGAAGAGAGAGTTTTATTAGGTATCTAACAGGTGGAATACTGATACATACAGTGGCATAAAGACAGATACTCTCAAGTAATGTGGGAAGGTGTTCCATTAGAAGTTTGTTAAGTGAAAGAAATGGTGAAAAAGTCTCTTAATGAAAGTAATTTCTATTGCTCTGATGGTATTAGTGAGATTGTCTTTGTTATGGTAAACATCTGCCATGAAGGTATTCCTAAAGGCAGTGGTAATGGCTAACTGGGGTCCTCTCTTATACCATTTCCAATATCGGTGTTGGCTGTGTTTTTGCTTTGCTTATTTTGTAGTGCATAAATTCAGATCTCTAGAGCAGCTTTTCACAAAAAAATACAAGTGTGGAAGAGTGCTCTCTTCTAAATGAAGCAATTTCTACCAAAATTATTCTTTACATAACCAAAGGAACTGAAGGATGAGATGTTGAGCAGGAAATGGAAACATGTTCTGAAAAGTCTGAACATAAAATAATGGGGGAACATAGGAAATTGAAGAAGCAGTAAGCTAACCCCATCTTCTGTCTCTGATAAATGAAAAAGCTGGGGATCTGAGGAAAGAAGAAATTAACTACAGCTGTTAGTTTTAATACATATTTTCTTGCATTTTTTTTTTCTTGGCTGCTGTATTCATTCAAAATCCTTAAGTTTTCAATATAAGACAGTGAAATCTTGAGGGGAGTTGCCCTAGCATTTTTCTGTTGTAGTATGATTTCAGAGAGAATGCCTTTGCTCTTTATTTCAGATTGACATTGGCTATGTTTATGATGAGCCTGGCAAGTAACAGTTACTTCAGAGCTTCTTTCCTAGCTTGAAAGTCGAAGTTTAAACACTTCATTAAATTTTTAAAGCAGAAGAAGAAAGTTAATGGAAAGTTATTTAAGATTGCTGTTTTTCAGGATTAACTTTAAAAAAAATAATCTAGTAATATAACTCCTTTCAGTAGTTTCAAAATTAAATACAAGCACCTAAAATATTTATATTAGTTTTGGTATCAGAGACCTAAAATGTGAAAAATAATACAAAAATATTTTATAATTATGTCTCTGAATAAGTATGCTACAACATTGTAACAGCACTAGTTTTCTTATTTTGAGTGGCACTGATGAGAGCTCTCTAGGACAGAGTAACTTATTAAAAAACAATTAGGTTTTGGATAAAGCATGCTTTTGAATAGTTTACTTTGGTTTTATGATTTCTGCAGTTTTATAATTGATATTACTGGGGGTGGTGGGTGGTGTCTGTTTTGGTTTAGGCCATGCAGTCATGAGAAAGTGGCTTTTGCTGAGTGATCCTGAAGATTCAAATTCAGGACCGAAAGGCTATATGAAGGTCAGCATGTTTGTACTGGGAACTGGAGATGAGCCACCAGTAAGTTTCATTTAAACATTTTTCTTCACTCCACTGATAGATATTCATGTCTCCCTGGCATTCTTTGACTACTGTACAATTCACTCTGTAAGCAGTATATAAAGTCAGACAAGTTTTACAAGTTGTTTCAAGGGTATCCAGTATTAAGCGGCTAATTAAAAGCTTGTTTTGTTATCCTGTTCAATTAAGCATCCTTTAGAGCAGCTCTGTGTGTGCCTATCTACCATTTGTAGCTAATTCTTTGCATCCTGGAAGAAGTAGAGATGTGTTAGCCTACTGTTGCATGCAAGCAAATACGTCATTTCTTTAGCATAGCTAATCAGGCTGATCAACATATTGATTCCAGTTCCAGGACTAAATAAAGAATGTCACACTACTACGTAATATACACAAGCCCAAAGAGAAACCTGAGTACCAGAAAAGATCCAAATATTTGCCAGGTGAAAAAACATACCCATCAATAATTACAATTTAGACACAAGTAATTTGATGCAGATGAAAGCAATACATGGTTTTAACGATCCAATCCTTAACTGTCTGCTCTTCTGTCAAGGTGAAAACAGGTCCTCTTTTCTGTGTGATCTTTTTCTTACTTGAGAGTTGTCTGTAGTTTAAGTTCTGATGTTCCTCCTGCTACCCCTTAATTCAATAAAATGTGGTCCCTGGAGCGATGGAAGATCTCCTTCTTGTTCCGTATTATCTCTTCCTTTCTGCTGTCATCATGATTCTTGAAATCACAAGGATATGTGTAGTTACTTGTGGTGAAATATTTTATTTCCTATATATTTTTAAAGGAGGAAGCAATAAGTTCTGGTAAACTCTATCAGAGTTGTATGCATTTTCTAATTGCAGTAAGATACCTTGTTGCAATATTCAACTTGAGATGAGTATGAAAATTGCATGAAGTTGGCATTGTACAAGTGCCAAAGTCATTGTAATCTGATAATGATTTAAATGTGTGATTATAATGGGCTCAAATTATGGAGTACTTTAGAGATAAAAGTATAAGTAAAATAGTTTAAGTAGAATTGTGGATTGATAACATTCTTCTATCTGAAGAGTATTCTGGACATCAGTTTAACTACTTCAATTCTGTACAACACTTTGTCTTTCTTACATACCAAACACTATATACCACTGTATCTCCCAACAGGTTGAAAAAAGGGAAAGAGATAATGAAAGTGATGATGTGGAGGGCAATCTGTTATTACCTGCTGGAATTGCACTTCGATGGGTCACTTTCCTTCTCAAAATCTACAGAGCTGAGGACATTCCACAAAGTATGTAGCTTCTTACTACTCATCCATCTGTGGACTTGGTTACCATTAGAAATATTTGTGTTAGCTGTTCAGAAACATTCCTGGAACATAAAACATCCAGAGTGTTCGACACTGTTACTTGAGCACATTTCAAGTCTATGTAAGTCTACTTTATTATTACAGTGGATAATTTAATGTGTTACCTATTAGGTAAGTAATGTTCAGCTGTTGCAGAGTAGGCCATGCAGCCTCTGGTAGTGGGAAAGGGTCATCTTCATTATTCCTTCCCCAGTCACAGAAGTTACATGTAATGTAACATGTTACATGTAATGGGGAAAAGGCCACAGGACTTCTGAAATCAGTCAGTTGCTCCTGAGATGGCCAAGGAAGTCTATTGCCAGCAACCTGCGCCTGAGTGGCCACAGGAAATAAGTAACTAAGAGCTGGCTGTATCCCAGAAAGCTGCGTGCTTATGTAGATTGGACACAGTAAGCTTAAATAAACAGTTTTGTAGGGCAGGGGAGCTTGTAAGTATTTTGACCTTAATTTGTTTAGTGAGATTTTACTTGTGTCATCCCTGTATCACTAAGACAAAAGCTGTTTCTCTCATTATATGCCATATGTGTTTTCTGATAGAATAGGTGGCTTTTTATACTTTCTTAGCAGAATTTCTTACCTGTGACAAATGACAATGTCTACAGGTACACGCATAAAGTTTTCATATACAACTATGCCTCTAAATTCAGAAGCATGTAGGCACTCTAATGATGTTTCAAAAATTTATATTCTTGAAGTTGCTTCTAAGCCTGAATTGTCCATTTTCATCAGCAATGCTATTCAGAATATTACTCGTCAGATTAGACTTTACCCTACCTAGATCTGTAAACTGTTTGCAGTGGGATTGCTATGGGCAAATTATTATTTAGTCTGAATAAATAAATAACAATTATTACAAAAGCTTAAACCTTTATTTCTTCTTTCCCACCTCTCTAGTGGATGATGCTTTTGCACAGACAGTCAAGGAAATATTTGGAGGAGAAGCAGACAAGAAAAACCTGGTAGATCCATTTGTAGAAGTTTCTTTTGCTGGGAAAAAGGTAATTTAGTAGATATCTAAATTTTGGCATTCCAATCGTAGTCCTGAGAACAGGTTTCATATGCCAATATAAATTAAGTTTAGTGAAATTATAGAAATAAAAAAGCATTAGCCCTAAAGCTCACCTCATAAACTGAGGAAAAACTACACAGTACAGTAGAATGGGTGTAAAACTGATGACTAATAAAAGGAATGACTGTATGACTAAGTGCTAGGAATTGATGCGTGCAAAATTGCTTGCCTACCTATTGTTCCTGATTGTTTTTTGTAACTGATGGTGCAGATCTTTCTGGACAGGTTAAACTGCATTCGTACATTTTATTGCTAACGGATTCATTAGAATACTAAATTTGAGCTGACACACAATTGCATAACCTACATTCATTGCTAGCCAGTCTTCTTTGAGAAGAAAAATATCAGTTCTATATTATGTTATATAGTCAGGTTGCTGCACCCAGTAATGTAGAGGATCTTCAGTAGGCATGACTAGCAAATAATATAGGCTCTCTCTCTTAGAATATATTATTAATCTACTTCAAAATTTGTATAAAGCAAGCTGGAATCAAGTGACTCCTTAGTCATCTTCCTCTGCTGTGATAAAAGAGACCAGTACTAGTGTGAAAACACACTATGTTGTAGCAGTGGAAATAATAAGCTTTCTTCTTGTTAGGCTAACTCCAGTCTCAGGTTTAAACACGGTTTCAAAATTTTCTTTTCCCTCCAATAGTCATTATTGTTGCACATGCAGATTGGTTTAGCAGGTTTTTCCAATTGAAAACTAATAGCTCATTGCAGCATAAACCACTTGGGATTCATCATTACGTACTACCCCTCATTCTACCAAATAGAACATGATTTATCCTAAATCCTAGTGTGTGCTTTTCAGGCCTGTTTCATCTTTGATGGGCTGCATTGTTGATTTAATTTTTTGCAGGTTTGCACAAGTATAATTGAAAAAAATGCTAATCCAGAATGGAATCAGATTATTTATCTTCAAATCAAGGTACTTTTTTTCTCTTATTTCTGTAGAAACCAGCCATTCTTTTGGAACTCAG
>VZTU01002955.1:0-26869 GCA_013400835.1 Zapornia atra | reverse complement strand
GATTGAATTATAGCAGGTAATTCAAACAAAATGCTTACTATGCTAATCCGGCCTGCCACTCCTACTCAGTCTGAATGATATTTTATTTAATAAGCAGTCTTATTGAAGTGGGTTGGTTAGCCATTAGTTAAGTGCTATTCTGTAGGAGGAAGGGTTGCAGAATCTAGCAGGTGATGAGTACAATGTAATGTTTAATCCTTACAGCTTGCTGAACAACTGAACCTTTTGTTGCATCCAAAGATGATCAAATTTTGGAAGGAATATGTATTTTCTACCAATGTGATGGTCTTCTTCCCGTTCCTGATAAAACAGTTAACTTGCATAGTCTGCAGAAGCTACTTAGAAAATCTCACATAATGATTACTTAGTTTCTGTTAGTTGTATTTGGCAGACATGAGAAGCCTCCAAACCAAAGGTAGATTTAACACACCCTTTGAAAAATTTGAAAATATGAAACACACAAAGTAGTCACCCCTAAACAGGCATATAGGTAAACACACAAGAGTACTTTCAAGGATAGATATGTATTTAGAAACAAAGACCCTACCCAAGGGGTTCCTGCAGATAAATTCTTCAGGGCACAAAGATGTCTAATAGGTTCTTGTAGATAGATAAGAGCAAACACATTTATTGTGAACTAAGTGCTTACTCTCTTATCTAATGCTATCTCTGAGATGCTTGTGCTGGTTTGTTTGTCTTCTCACCACTGATGTATTTGTTTAGTGTAAGAGCATACCTCCCATGATGGTAATTGAGAAAATAAAGAAATGACGATTAATTCAATGTTCAGACTCCGTCATGTCTCCTGAAAACTATGTCAGAATCAATGCCACGTTCCATGGCAGTGGACAGAAAACAGCTTTCCAAGTCATTAGTAAGCGAAATGCCACTGTTTCCTGTAGGAAATAGCTGTACCAGCATGCCAAAGAAAAGGGCTGCTTTGATGGCTACAGAGTATTTTGAATATTTGCATAGAAAAATATTTTTTTATTTCCAAATGAACAGCAAGAGCATTTAATGCAGAGGACAGGAGTTTTGAATAATAGAAGCTCCTATTAGGTAAATTTATGAAAAAAAAATGTGAAAAGTTTTAACAATAATATGTACCCTTCAACACATTCTGCTCAGTGAATATGTAAGTGCCTTTGAATCATTTATGCCTACATGCAGGAAACTGATAAATTTTGAACAAATTTAATTGAAATCACCCCTGGAGTGAGTCTGAAGGAAGGATTAAATTTAATGGTCTCATAGAGTGTCGTACTGTAGCACTAGACTGCTAGTTCTGAAGTCTATATTTTTCCCCAATAAAAGGTTCTAAACCTCAGACAACACATGGATGTGAGTTTAATCACATCTCAGAGATGAAAATCACTTTACTTTGCCCTGTAATGAGACTTAAGGAAGATGTTCAGGCAGACAAATCACAAAGTTTAGTTTCACTTTAATGGTATGATACGAAGATACAGGATTTTTGCCCATATGATTTTAAGTGGATTGCTGTTTTGCATCTTGAGTAATGCACCGTGGCATTATTAAAATAAAAAACCCCACATGTGACTGGAGATGAGCAATGCAGGCCATTTATGGCATTTCAATGAACCTGCCTGTCAGTGGAATGTTTTGGACATACCTGATGCAGACAGGTTTTCAAACACGGTATTAATCCTTTTTATAGTAGTCTTCATGTTCTAAAGATGGGTGGTCTCATTCCATATTCCCCATTAATGGCTTGGGGCAGAGTACTCTAGTAGAGTATCATAGCTTCACTTAAGTCAGAACATGGCAGAATCCAAAACTGTACAAACATTTGACATCAGAGGGAAATAAGTTCTTTTATGTTATTATTATAATTATGTATATCTAACTCTGTTGCACTTCTGAACTCTTTCCTCTGGGATGGTCTTTTAAAGTAAATTTTTTACAGCACACATCTATCTGTATTCCTGTCTCTGGTGTCCAGTACGAAACCCTGCGGTCTTGTTCAGAAAGGCACTATGGAAGCACAGAGGAAACTGAAGGCTGTGGCAAGTGTGCTTTGACCGTTTAGATAGTCTATACTCTGGGCTCTGTATTTTATGCAACCACTAACTATTCTGCTAAACTAGATTGTAGTTGTGGGCAGCATCCAAAAGCACAATTTCTGCTCTCTAACTAGATCTCTACCTCTCTCGTGTGAAATCAAAGTAGCAATCCCAGTACTTTCACAAAAGTATCGTGAAGATAAATTAATTAATCTATGCCAAATTAAGATAAATTAATTTATGTGGTGAGGAATGCCATGGAAAATGCTCATGAGGAAAGTAATAACTCTATATTCAAGAAGGGCTTGAGTTAAAGCTGTGTGAAGAATTGATTTTTCACTTCATTGGCTGACCTGAAAAATTGTGGAAAAAATCAATTTTGGACCAACCTGAAATGATTTTCTCTCATTTTTCTCACGGGAACATAAAGATGGAAAATTGTATATATGTTTTGACTCAAACAAAACATTTACTTTGTCCTCAAATGAGAGATTTTATTGTCATCTTAATTATTAATATATTTTAAATAATTGCAGGTAGGTATTGCTAAGGAAATAATCCCTTCAAGTTTAAGTATCAAAGAGTAGCAAGTGTTGGGGTGGGGGTTATTGGTTTTGATTTGTTTTGGTTTTAAGCCCCCTCCTCTCCTTCACTGGTGAAATACAATTACGGATTAAAAATTAGGGGATACATTGGAGTCTGGAACATAACCCTGATGAATCAGGGTTGATGAGCATGCAGATGGCTGCACTTGCTTAACCACACAAATCACCTTTTTTGCAGTCACAGCACCACCAGTAGTAGTTCAGCATCTTTTGCTTTAACTTTCACCATTTTGACTATTCACATCTCAACTTTCCAGTCTGTTTCAATGTCTAAGTGTTGCTTAGGTAGTTTTTCTGAACCACCCCTGATCAGTGCATCTGTCACTTCAGTATAAATATTTCAATGGCCATTAGTGACAGGTGCCAATGCGGTGCTAAATTTCCAGTGCTGTGATAGTACAGTGATTCTATATATTCTAAAATACTGCCATACCTCTTAGCTGCCTGCACACAGCAATTGCCCTACCCAACCATACAAACAGTTTTGTGTACTATCCTGTGAGATTGCTGGTCAACCGATAACTATTGGGGAGAATTTGGCATGCCACACACTTGTAGATGATGCGTGTACTTTCTGTATGCCCTCTATATCACGCCCGTTTAACAGCATGGACAAGCAAAAGAGCTCAGGGTGACTTCAGTCTGTAAAAGTTCAGCACCAGGCTGATGTTACTCTCTCCCACTGGTAAAACAGTCTAGTTTCAGTTAAATACTGTAAATATGATAAGAAGTATCAATAGGTAGGCAAAACAAAACACACCATAGCTGCTATTAAGTTAGTAATATTTTAAAATTTTGCCTGTGACTACATAAGATATGCTATCTGAATACATATCAGGGAGATAAATGAAGCAGCAGAGGCAAGAGGGTGCAAAAACTCAGAAAAATAAACTTGTTTCAAAAAGTACCTCTAGGTCCCACCGTGGCTTTTTCTGTGTCTGGTTATTAGAACTTATGTGGGTCCTACCAGCACCTTTTCAAATTATGGGCTCAGTAATGAAGTTCTCCAGTGGAAGAAAGAAGGGGATATTTTAAGGATTTCTATTATAACCTCATTGCAGTGATACTAGTGTTTATACATATACACAAAACACATAAGCTGTTCTTAAAAATTTATATATGTCAGTACTGTCACCATTCATAGCAGTACATTGCAACAGAGACATTAGTTGATTGGATTTTCCCCTTCAGCCTCAGTTGTAAGGCCAGATTTAAATAATTACTTCAGTACATGTAATTTTCCTTGAGAACTACCTCTTACTTAATATTAAGCTCTACTTTATTGGTCAATTAGGGTGCTAATATTTCTAGATGTGGATTGGGTTTAACTCATCAACTGGAGATGAAGACCTGTGGAAAAGACAAAGTTAATCACCCCAATTCTTGGGTTTCATAATACACAAGAATCCTTGCAACAAGAAATTGCATTGACTTAGAGTAACAGAATCTGTATAGCTGTATAGCTGTATACCACACTGTCCTGGTTCCGGCCAGGCCACTGTTAACCTCCCCAAGTAGCCAGCCCAGGTGAGCTGAGTTTGCCTGGACTGTTTCCATATCACCTGACGTCACTCCCCCAAAAAAGAGGCTGGTCCGGGATGTGTGCTCCTGGGTGCCTCCAGGGCAGTCTGAGTGCAGCTGGGGTGTCCAGTTGGTCCTTGTGTAGTACTCTATTATCGTTGGGTTAATAAGGTACTCTGTTATAACTAGGTGTAAGTGAAATGGGTTGTTATTGTTCTCCTTTCACAGTGCTTTTGTCACTAACTGTCCTTATCCCAGCTCCCCTCACCCGGAGGCTCTGCCTGTTTCTCCTTCCGGAGTGAGTGGCATGTGGTGCTCAGCCACTGTTTGGGGCTGACCCACCTATTACTCCTATAGCCAGGGCTATGCAATGTTCACCAAGCCCCTCCCTTCTGCAGTGTGAGAGACAGACTCCTAGTTAGTACCAGCACATTGTCTAATCTGTGCAGTCTTCACACAGATGAACTACAGTTAAACTTGAAGTCCTAATTGTGATTTTCTTTGCAAGTGCTTGTCAACAGAGAGCTCAGATGAGGTCAAATTAATTTTACAATTCTAATTATATACACTTCAAACTGAATATAGGCTGCATACTATAGTCTGAATGAGATTCATGCTACTTGCTACAGTTCTAGGATATGCATGAGAACAGATGATCCTCTATGTAATGATATAGAAGTACAGATGGGAAAAACAGGATTATGGTTGGATCAGTATTGACTTGACTTTACTACAAAATTTAGGTGTATCTTAAAGCTGGTTGAACTGAAGAGGCAGAAATCGCCTTGACTGAGCTCTGACTTTCATTATGACAATAAAACTACAGCATAAAAATTAAGTAATTTGCATTGATATTCACTAAGATGAAGTTGAAGGAATTTCCTATAGGTAGTCTTTTTTTTTTTTTTTTTCCCCAGGAGATGGGCTGGAGGATCTCCAAATGAAGAGCTGGTGAAGGGCTTGGAAGATAAATCTTATGAGGAACAGCTGAGGGAGCTGGGATTGTTTAGTTCAGAGAAAAGGAGTTTTGAGGGGAGACCTGATCACTCTCTACAATTACCTAAAAGGTGGTTGTACTGAGATGGGGGTTGGTCTCTTCTCCCTGGTAACTAGTGACAGGACAGGGGGAAACAGTCTTAAATTGTGTCAGTGGAAGTTTAGGTTGGATATTAGGAAAAAATTCTTTACTGAAAGGGTTGTCAGATATTGGGACAGGCTGCCCAGGGAGGTGGTTGAGTCCCCATCCCTGGAGGCGTTGTACTTGGTGATACGGTCTAGTGTTGGACATAGTAGGGCTGGGTAGATGGTTGGACTTGATGATATTGAAGGTCTTTTCCAACTGTAACCATTCTATGATTCTATGAAAGAGCTTTCAGAGCAAACTGGTTATATAAATAATAAAACATTACTAGGATAAATAGAATCAATCAAATGTGCAAAAGGAACTTGGACTTTAAACATACAAGATACTGATGTGAGCTATCTTTTTTAGACTGAACTATTTCAAGAAAATAAGGGGCCAAGGTTGAGGCCAGTACTTAAAATAAATCTAACAGAGAATTCAGGGATTTGCTGATCCTTCTGTAGAAGAGTAAGTGTGGATATTTGATTTCTGTGCAGGCAAACTGTCCCTAAACCACAGATTATGGGATGCTGGATGGGTGAACCAAGTCAAACATTTCTATTGTCTGGTTTATCGTTGGGCAAAATGGGTAAAGGTCCATATCTCTACTTGGAGGCCTTTCCTCTGTTTCTCTGGAAGCAGAACTGTTATGTCTCTGTAAGGCTTTGGACCAACAAAGACAAGTAAATATTTTCCTAAACTGCACTATCACTTTTTCGAGGGATTCCCTCCAAAGCAGTGATCAATCCTAATTAAGATGAATAATTAGCAGTGTTTAATGTCTAAGGAAGAAGAGGTGTGAATATCTAGGTCCACTAAGGCAAAGTGTTCTCTGCTGTTAGCACAAAACCTTTAAAAAATCCTGAGTAACCTCCCCTAAACCATGTGAATACAAAGGAGAAAATTAATGTCCTAAAACTTAGGACTATGACTCTATCCAGCTGATGCACAGAAGGAATTGTGATTAGTAGAAGAAGATGAAGAATTTGAAATTGATAAATATATTTTAGTGCTGAAGCTGTAACAAAGCATCTCCAACTTTGCATACCAGTGCAATTATTTAATTTCAAAGACTGCAAATAAATTTTCAGTATAATCAGATTTACCACTAGCTCCACTCTCAAGCCACTAAAAAACACAAGCCAGACACACTCTTTTCAAAACTAGCTAGTTGGGATTTTATGGCTTGCTGAATTGATTTAGAAAACCATACTGTTTAAAGTTCTTTTAAGCAATTTAATTTTATGCAATGCTTTTCTACAAAGTCAATACAGTATTTCATGTGAGGTCCTACAGAGAACACTAATTGTCTATGAGCTAGCATTTACACAAATAATTATAATAAAAAAATTAGGTGGTGGTTTACTGAAGGTTATAATGGGATAAGTTGAAAGAACCTCAGAATTGTCTTTAATTGGCTTCAGGAATAACCATTTTAGCAGACTCACTTCTCTTTATTTGACTTACTGGCTTAAGAGGTGGAAAAAATTACTTGCACTGGAAGGCTGACCTTGACTGTCAATATAAACTGTTTTGGCTCTTTCTTTTGATTACCTTAGATTTTCTTTCCTTTGCTAATGCTTTCAGATGACAAATGATAATCAGACTGAGGAAGAGCCTTAACACTTACCCTGGCATGTGGTTTATTTCTAAGCTGCTCTGAAAAAAAATTCTATATCTTAGCCCTTTCAGTATCAACATTTTATTGATTTCTACATTTTTAAAACATACGGTCATAAGCTCTTATTCACACGTAGTATATATAGACTGACTTGGTATCACTTTAGCTTCTTTTCCATTAGAATTTTTAAGAGTTTGGCACTGATGACCTTCATATACTTAACACCAAGTTTTAATTAACATCATACCTTATGAAACCACAATTCTAGTAATTTCCATGCAAGACAAGAATGCATAAATTACATCTTGGAGCATGGTAGCATTTTATGTCTACATTTTGAAGAGAAACAGCTGTAAGACTTTTAACTTAGTATTGTAACAGAATTGGATTTTTACACTCTAATTACTTTTTTTTTCCAACTTCATAGGAAAAATCCTGGGAGAAGCTGACATGTTAAACGTACTTACATGATCTTTTATTCTTCCATGTAGCAGAGAGCTAGAACTTTTTTGGGCAAAAAAAAGGGAATAATTTCATTCATCAAGAGCTATTAAACTTTTTGTTTGGGTCTCACATTCTGTTTTGACAAGCCAATTTCAGCATGAAAAGGATCTTAAGGCCTCATCGAATAAACAAATAAATGAAAAGAACCGTAGCTTTCTTGATGTTTTCCAATATAATCATACTTAAGGGAAGCTTAAGCTTTTACTGAAAAAGGCATCTGTCATGAAGCACGAGGGCTGAAGAATGTCTTGAAACAGGAAAGGAAGTGTCTCAAGTCTATGGAGGAGAAATTTCTTTCAGGCAGAAGGCTGTGCATCAGTGCTGCTGTTGTAACTCCACGGTCCCTCCAGGACCATTACTCCTTAATTTCTCTTCATGCCAATACATTTTAAAAGACAGATTCTTGGCTACTTTCAACATCTAGAGGACCACTGAAAGGTTATTTTGAAAAGTGACACTACCACAAGTGGTACACTGGTGTTCAAACCTAAATTAAGTAATTTTGTTCACAAGTCTGGTTTTGTATCTTATATAACTGTGAATTAATCTTCTTTATTCTTCTGCCAGTATCTAAACACCTTTTCTCTTGCATTCTGTTCTTTTACTTTTTGTAGAATCATAGAATGTATTGGGTTAGAAGGGACCTTTAAAGGTCATCCTGTCCAACCCCCCTGCAGGGACATCTTTACTAGATCAGGTTGTTCAGCAGAGCCCATTCAAGTCTGACCTTGAATATCTCCAGGCATGGGGCCTCCACTGTTTCTCTGGGTAACCTGTTCCAGTGATCTACAACCCTCATATTGAAGAACATTTTCCTAATATCCAACCTAAATCTCCCCTTTTCTAGTTTAAAACCATTGCAACTCATCCTACTGTTACTTGCCCTTATGTTCTTCCTCAGCTTTCTTATAGGCACATTTCAGGTATTGAAACGCTGCTATAAGGTCTCCTTGGAGCCTTCTCTTCTCCAGGCCGAACAAGCCCAACTCTCTTAGTCTGTTTTCATAGGAGAGATGCTCCTGCCCTTTGATCATTTTAGTGTCCCTCCTCTGGATGTGCTGCAACAGGTCCATGTCCTTCTTGTGTTGAGGGCTCTAAAGCTGGATACAGTAGTCCAGGTGAGGTCTCACCAAAGCAGAGCAGAGGGGCAGAATCACCTCTCTCAATCTGCTGGCTACACTTTTGATGCAGTCCAGGATGCAGTTGGCCTTCTGGGTTGCAGATGCATGTTGGTAGCTCGTGTCCAACTTTTCATCCACAAGTACATCCAAGTCCTTTTCCTCAGGGCTGCTTTCCAACTCCTAACCTGTATCAATATTCTTTCTTTGTGGTTCCCACCTTAATCACAGTTTATAACAAAAAGCTGTTGCTTTTCTTCCTTCTTATGGGATCATTCAAAGTTCATTTATTGCCTTCTCCCTCTCCTTGGCATCATGCTCGTGCACACTTGCCACATAACATAGCTGTCCTCTCATGCAGTCCTCCTGAACAGACCAAATCACAGCTAAGCACCCCTTTAGCCCTACCATCTCCCTGCTTGACTCTACAACAGTGTCAACTCCCAGTACCTACAGTGCAGTTAAAAGGAAGTACATCAAGTCTCCATCTTTTATAGGAAAAAAGGCCTACTCTAGATTATACATTTGCAAAAAATGAAAGCCTTCAGCCTCTAGAAACTAAATTACTCTAAAATCGCAGTAGCAATTTTCTCCCCACCCATGCCCTTGCACAATTACCAACCATGACCAACATGAAAGGGTGGGTGGGGTTAAAACATATTATTGCAAAATTCCCATGAAAAATAATTCATTCGAAACTACCCAGTCTTGAAGCAGCAGATGAAAAGTATTCATTCTGGATAAGTCCTTCAGGATTTTTTCTTGGTTTGTTTTTTATTTGGGGTTTGTTTGTGTTTGTTTATTTTCTGCTCAAATTGCCCTTTGCGGTCATGGCTTGGGGCTTGTGTTAAAAAAATTGAGACCTTCTGCAGCTTCATTTTTACATTACAGTAGCAGATATTGTTATAGACACAGTTGCCCTCTGAATGGTTAGTAAGCCCAGTAGAAAAAGTGCAGCTAGTGCAGAAACGCAATAAATTCCAAATGCATTACTTCTTCCCTTCTCCTTTCCAAATACAAAACATTCAACTGCATCAGATTCTTTGATTTTTGATAACAGGGCTCGGTTTCTAAATGCAATGTGCCCCAGGTTACTTTGTAAGTTTTCTTGGCCTGTGATCAGGAGCACACCTGACAGATGCAGACTACCTCTCCTGTCACCTTCATGTAATCCTTCATGTTTTGTATCAAAGAATTCCTCCAGCAGTTGAAAGCAAATTTATCCTCAAAGGTATTTATGACAAATACAATAATTCCTTTTAATGCAGGGACTGTTTAATCCACCAACCTATTAAGTACAGTATACCTCCAGCAAACAACCATTACTTCTCATTACCATATTGCACTTAAAAATACAATTAATCCTTTAATAGGAATCTAAAATACATAGTTTCCTCTATGTAGCACCTCTGCTGATAGTAATCTGCAGAAAGTGGTATCCAAAAGTTAATTAAGAGCAAAGTGTTCTTACATACTAGGTTTCCTGTTCAGACACACAATGGCTTGATGTTATTGGTGCTTTCCCTGATTAAAAGGATTTACAATACATAGTTTTGGGAAAGAAGCGCTATAATTGCTGCTAATTGCCTTCATTTTTTGACGGTTGGATATATTTCACATGGATCTTGTTTAACTGTGCTAGATATTTTCCAAGCATGTATATTAAACTTCTCCTTTTATTAATTCAGAAACTAACAAGTTTCTTTTCTTCCCTACTGATTACTCTCCAAACCATTTTGGTAAACTGTTTTTCCATAGCCAATGGTAATTATACTTATTTAGAGAATAAAAATAACTTTTTGATTCAATTAGTAGTCTTATGGCTCAAAAATTATCTCTATTCTCTCTCACATAACTGATTTTCTGTGTTACTGAGCAAGCTGGGGAATATCCCAGCTGCTTTTCTCCCTGTCTTTCACTGGAGAGTGTCGCTTTTTAAAATATGTATTTTTCAGTCTGCCTAGTTAGAGTTTATCAAGATTAACAATGAAAATATTGTTAGAAAATGAATATCATAAATAATACAAAAATTGAAACGGTAATATGATTTATCTGATTACAAATTCTAAGTAAGATATTTTATTTTGTTTAAGTAACCTCAGTCAACATATTCTGCCTTTTTGAAGTAGATAGTACCATTCTACCCAGCTCAGTTTCCATTTACAGCTGAGCTGCCTCGTACTGTTGTCACCTGTGGTTTTGAGTGTACTAGAGCAAATATAAAAAAATTATACTGAAGAAATTTCTTATGGGTTGTCCTGAAAGATAAATCTAGGTACTGGAAGAACTATTTTTTAACCAACACTCTCCATTATTTGAAGCAGGAACCTAAACCAAGGTTTTTCTCATACAAGTAAGGTATGCTACTCAGCAAGTAAATGGCTTTTGGAGATTAAGCTCTTGTCCACTGAAGCTGTTTTACCATGGACATGATGAACACATGGTGTCAGGACTTGGTGGGACTGTACATGTTCACCTCTGGGGACAAAGTCACCAGCAGTATGAGTCTCAAAGGATCTCGGTGGTGTCTTGAACTTAGTAGTTGGATTTCAAAATCCCATACCCTGAAACACTTTTTGTCAATTATGATATATGACTCTAGGACTGTGCTACTAAGCAGTACACCGCAATAGGAATGGACTTGTGGTATGAAACAGAATCACGAGGTTGGAAAAGACCTTTAAGATCATCAAGTCCAAGTTCAAAACAATTAATGCCAAGAATCTAGGGTCCACAATGCATAGATACTTTTGGTAGGGGAGGGTTACTTCAGGCCGGTTCCCAGGGAATATTGGCTGTGATCTTGGAAATAATATTTCAAATTAATTTTGTTTGAAATAAGTTTAGTTTGTGCACCCTGAGATTGGTCTGTGCAGCAAGGGGTGGCAGTAGGCACATTGACCCTAAACCTTATTTTTACTCTAGCTAGAAAAAGAGAAAACATGCTTATTTGCAATGTACACCTTGTCTTTCATTGTTACTGTTTTCCTATAAAAATTCTTGAATGCCCTCAGGGTACTAACTCTCTGCTCTCTGTAATATAGAAAGAAATAGCAAAACATGAACAGCATTATCAATTAATGTAGTTCATAACAATCTTGAGAATCTATGATAGATGGCATCATAGAAAAATGATTTCTGCTATATATGATTCATAACATAGAAGTACTCATCTGACTTTAGTTTTGTTACATTTGAGCCCAAGAAGTCAGAAACATTCGTATGCATTAATTCCATTCATTTATTCTGCATATGGTCTCTTAGCAGCAAACATCCTAAACTCTTTTTTTAAAGTAAGAGCCAGGTCTATATGAAATATGCACAGTTGGTTGATTTGGCTTTTGTGTTTCAAAAATGTGCCCTGAAAACCTTCAATATTTGGCAAGCTCTTCCACCATTTACTAGTTTTCAAGACACATTTACTAAAACACGTTTTCACTTGTTTTGTCAATGCTTTTCATTTTTTAACATGTATGCTACATCTTTGCAGAGATATAGAATGTACGATTAATTTTACTTCAGTTTCTAAAATGATCAGGAAGTAAAACTTAGACTTTCAAACTGACATCTGTGTAGAAGTACAGATTTCAACACACAGTAGCTGATGTCCACAAGTTTCACAGAATATAAAGGGATATATATCCAAAAGAGTGAGTTGTAGATTCTAGCTTAAGTAAGTCTTATTAAACTAAGAATTGGCACAAACATGCTTTGCAGTCCTATCCTTTTATTATCCTCAACATTAAAAACTCCTCATGTTTAACAAATTTGTTTCCACCTATGCAATGTAATAATGTTACTTTACTTTTGATTTTATAGAAGGAACACACAGATGTTAATTCATATCTGATTTAAATGAACATGTTCATGCTAGTTGAGGTATTCAGTTAGATTTCGCTCTTTCCAGCTGAGTTATCTGAGTGAGAATACTTTTCCTTAAGATATTTATGTGGGAGGTTTTCCCTTTAGCAACTTTACATACAAATTAGATACACGTATGTCTGATGAAAATAATAATAGAAATATCAAGAATTAACCTTGTAAATTATTTTGGAACTAAAAATCTCAGGCAATTATTGGTAAATATGAATGTATACTATCCAGTAGAAACTGCTGACAGGCAAAATATCCATACTCTTCATTAGCTTGCAATGGAGCAAAAATATTATTGGAAGCCATGTACAATTTAATCACTTCTTCATCTTTATGACCTGTAAAGTACAAGTATTGTAAATGTTGTCATTAAAATCACCAATTCTGTAGCCTTTACTTGAACAAGTCTTGTATGTTATGTGTATTTTTATATATTTGTATAGCTTTTTCAATTTTATTTAACCTCATAACTCAAGTAAGTGTTTGTGATTGGATTTATACCTTAAACTTACCTTTAGTGTGAAAATAAAAGGTAGGGAATAAGATCAGTCTCTGGAACTTTCATGCCTTGTGCTAGCATTAACACTGTCTTAACTTCGTTAGAATTTTTTTATAGATTTCTTAATGTGATAGTGCTTTTTAATCAGAGGGTTTATATTCGTTCTCCTTTTTAATGTCACATTTAAAATCGGTAGTGTAGGTTGATTTTTCCTTTTTTTTTCTGACAGAAGAGGAAATATATATGATTAAATAAGAAAGGGCACAATTATTTTTGATTGTGAAGAAATAGGGCAAAAAACTTTTCATAAGATTACAAGTGTTTTGTAATCGTGTATGGTCTCAAGTGCTCTTATAAAGTATCTTAAAAAGAGTCATGGAGGCATCTAAATGTGCTATTTACTGGTGGATAATCACATGAGTGTGTTTTAAATGTGGCTATGTAATGCTATGTATTCTCAAGTTATTGTATAGTGGTTCAAAACTGTAGAGTCTGGTGGTGAGGAGGAAGAGATGTTATTTATAAAGTTTTCAGTCAAAACTGAAATAATCAGAAACCAACATAACAAGTGTTTAGAATGATCCAGAAGATGAAGAAACAGTACAAAAAAATAGGAAGCCTGCTCTATAGGACCAAGTTATACAGTGATACTGCAATACAGTACGGCTTACAAATACACAAAGACTTGCCTTTTGGAGTGGATTTTTCTTGGTATGTGTTAGTTGTGAAGGTTCAGGAGCTAATTCAAAAGATACTGACAGAAAATCAGAAAGTAAGACAGAAAAATTCTTCTTCAATCTTCACTTCTTTAGAAAAAATTACTTCAGTCTTGTATGATCCTACATATTTCCTATCATTATTATTATTCCCTTTACTTTCCTTTGGAGTGTCTCCTCTTGACCCTGAACTTCTTTAAAATTTTTTGCTTATTTCATTATTAAAAACTGTTATTTTTGCATCTCACTACATATTTTTCACTTTTTTTCCCCAGAAAATAAAAGTGGTGGCTCATTTTTAGCTTTTCTGACTTAGGCCCTTAGTGCTTAATTGCAACTTTAGCAGTCAACCCTTCTGTGTTTTTTTAATTCATCTTGTTTGCTACTGTAGAGCCATGTTTAGACTCAGCAGATTATGACTGACCCAAATGTTTCTGGGGAAATGATTAAGTGGGAGCAGAATTGTCTGTGGGTCTATGATGGTTAGCTGACAGAAAAGTGAGGAATAGGTAAGTTTTTTGTTGGGTTTTTTTTTTGCTTTTCCAAACCTGGGACTTAAGACATCACTTAAACTGATCAATGTAAGTGAATAGAAGATATGTGTTCCATGGAGTGGAAGCAATGGGTTGGATATGAGTGGCTGATGCGAAATCTGGATTGTCTATAGGTTACCTGAAAATTAATATATATGGGTCTTTAAAGCGACTTTCCAACTACCTACAGATCTTGCTATCAAATCACACAGCTGCTCTAACTATATGCCTTCAACAAACATCTGAAGAACTGAGAGCTTGTTCCAAGCTGTTGAAGACACATGAATCTCTTAGACTTTGGATTTCTGGTTAGGAGACAATCTACTGATCAAGATGAATACTAGATTTCAGTTATTAATAAAAACCCCAGGCTTTCAACTGAAATTTCCGAGGCAGTTTTGTGTTTCCCTCTCTTTTTTCAGAAAGACAATGCACAGGCCTTTGATTAACATGACCTTAATGGAAGAACAGGAGCAAGAAAGAACTACATGACACACAACTTATTCATGTATATACTTGCCAAGATAAATGCAAAAAAACAGAGACAAGCAGCAGAGAACTGGGAAAAGATAAGATGAGAAGGAAGAATACTTTGTAGAAGAGCTATTGTTTATATCTCTTAGAAGCTGGTGAAAACTAGGATGTGGAAAATGAGAACACTAGTGTATTGAGTGGAGAAGAGAGTAAAAAAACTTCAGGAACAAGGGAATACTCCATGAACAAGACTCAGAGGCAATCTTGTTTGTATAGCACACAAGAAAGAAGAGGAAATGAGGAAATCTGCGGGTGATGGAACTCGTTCCAAAGCACTTCATGACAACGAGAAGGAAATAAACAGTGTATGTTTGGGGCAAGACAGATTGGTCTTATTGGAGAGATACCAAAGTGGGAAGAAGCAGCAGTGCTTAGACATAGGCAGTTTTCCTATTTAAACAGAAATAGGTCTGGCAGACAATACTGCTGTTCCACCAGATATTTCCTACTATGGATTTGTTGAATTTATTGTTCTAAGTTTAGAGTTCTACATTTGCCCTTATTGGTTTACATGTAGCTTTTTTTCTTCAACTTGACAGGACCATTTCAAATTCTAATCCTGTCCTCCGATGTCTTTGCATCTGTCCCAGTTCGGTGTCATCTGTAGATGTAATAGGCTTACTCTCCGTGCTATCATCCAACATTGTAATGAATATATTGAATCATGTTAAATTAAAGACAGGCTCCTGAAGAGCCCAATTTGATAAATCTCTCCAGTTTGACAGTGAGCCACTGATAATTATTCTCTGTGTGGTTTTCTAACCAGCTATGCTCACCAAATAGCAGTATGATCTAGTTTATATTTCCATGGCTTACTTATGAAAATGTCATGTGCAACAATGTCAAAAGCCTTACTAAAGTCAGCATGTGTGACATAGTTCACCTCATCCACAAGTCCTGTTAACTTTTCTTACAAAGACATTAGATTAGTTTGACATCATTTGTTCTTAATGAATCTATATAGACTGCTTCTCATCTTATTTTTAAGTGACTTAGAAATGTTTTCTTTTTTCCAGAAATTAGAGTTTTAAATCACCTTCATTTCCTTTTGACAAGTTTGTTGACAAACTTTATATTAATATGGTTGAGAATAAAACTTGCTTTTCTCTAGTGCTGCTCAAAATAGATATAAGACCTTTATCCAGAAGAGATTTCTCACATACCTCTGTACTTCTGAATCCATCTAAACTGGTTTTGGCTGGGTTTGAGGTAGAGTTAATTTTCTTCATAGCAGCTAGTACAGGGCTGTGTTTTGGCTTTGTTCTGACAACAGTGCTGGTAACACAGTGATGTTTTAGCTACTGCTGAGCAGTGTTTACACAGAGCCAAGGCCAGAGCTGCTTCTCACCCCACCCCACCAGGGAGGAGGCTGAGGGCGGACAAGGTGTTATTAGGGGATACAGATGGGACAGATGAGCCCAACTAACCAAAGGAATGTTCCATACCTGCCTGCCTATGGGAAGTGGTGAATTAATTTCTTGCTTTATTTTGCTTTTTTGTATGGCTTTTGCTTTACCTCTTAAACCATCTCATGAGTTTTCTCACTTTTACCCATCTGATTCTCTCACCCATTCTGCCAGGGGGCAATGAGAGAGCAGCTGCATAGTGCTTAGGCACCTGCTGGGATCAAATAATGACAGAATATTATGTTCTCTCACTAATTTTTCTATTTCCTGCCATCTAGTCTCTTCAATGTTATGTCTTTCTGAAAGTTCAAGGTTGTTATAATGAAAGCATATTTCTCTGTCCACCTTGCAAAAGTTCTTGGATGCTTTTGATGATTTTCACACCCTTTATTTTCACAGATGGGACCATTATCAGAACAAAAAAGAAAGCTGTCTCTCCTGCTTTTCTAGGTTGTTCTCCCTCTCTCTCTCTTTTTTTTATCCTCCTGAAAACAGATGCTTTGGACAGGTTGGTGCATTTCAGCTCAAACATTTTTTTGTTTGTCTTATGTGGGGACAAGTTGGTTTATAGGACAGAATCAATATTACCACTAGACCAAAATGTGTAAATTGCACACTCCTTTCCTCTCAGCTTGTGTGACTTTAGAATCCATTATCTGTACTGGGTTTTCAACAGCTCGCTTAAGTGGTCCCATTAAAGAGAAAAAGAGTAGTAACCCCTCTCCCCTGGAACATTTCAAAGACACTAATTTACCACTACTTGGTATTAGTTATCTAGAGAAAATAGATGGTATACATAGCTATGAAACTTGTATGACTATGTTTTAGCTTTGTTTTTCTCATGCTGCTAAAATATCTGATTCCTGGCAAGGGCAACTAGAGTTTTGAAAACAGGCTATTACAAAGGAGGCACACACTCTGTGTCCCATCATAATATTCACCTTCTGTTCTTGCTTGACTTATTTTAGAAAACAAAAGTTGGAAAAAATATATTTTAAAATAACGTTACTATTAATAAATAGTAACATATTCTATTACATAAAGAACACAAACAATTGCAGCATCTATTTAAAGTTCCTAGGAGTTATTTTGCCAAAAAAGCCTACTGAAGTCAGAAGTAAGAAATCGGTTTTCTTACTGTTGGTGGAAGCTGCGCAATTTAGAGTATACGCATGGTGAACAATGATCAAGTGAGAGAAATAAATCACCGCCCAACATCTGAGCAGCTGTACCTAAGTTTGGGTGACGTTTTAACAACAATATTTCAACCTGTGCTTGGAATAGTTTAGTTTATGTATCTGGAGAGTCGGGCAGGTATGAGGCAGAAACTTAATTGATACCACTATAATTGGGTCATGATTAATCCTGTGACCACTTGCAAATAACACTATACTGTGAGTAGTGCATACCACTGGGAAAGGCAGCCTAGCATAGGTCTGTCTTTGCCTTGTGAAGGGGATAGAATGACATAAGAAAATTTATTTCTTATATTGAAAGTATAACATAGAAAAGGCTTGCAGACTGTAGGATGTATTTTTCCCAAGAAATCACTGTATATGAAATTCATGGCCCAATTCAGAGACAGACAAATTTATCTTGCTTATCGATAGGCATACTGCCATTGTATACATCATAATAACATCATAATAGTACAAAAATTTAATTTTATGTTGATAATTTTAGTATTAATTCTTAAAAACTTGTTTTGTTTTTAGATCTGCTAGGCGAAATCCATTCGTGTTTCTACGTGTTGATATTCTAATTACCAGGAGTTGCACATTAGGAGACTTACATTGTACAAAGACAATATATTACATTGTCATATTAGTGCAGTCTGAACTATTAACTGAGATGCCAAGAGATATCTTCACTCATGTTATTTCACATTCAGTTATGAATGCTTTGAACAAGCAGCTACGTGCTTTGTTCACTTCTCTCATTCCATGTCTTGCCCCAAAATTTAAAAAATACCCAGTGTGGTAAGAGATTTATTCCAAATCTCCCTCTATTAAGCCAACAAATATCTACATACATTTAAAAAAAACCCAGCCCTTTCTTCCTGAAAACCAACAGCCAATAAAAAAGGAACAAACAAACTCTTGCAACCTAAAAGAAATAAAAAATCCCAACACTATAGTCAATGAACAATAAGAAAAATTTTAAAAGCTCCTGTTGCAGATATATTTCATTTTCTTATGTGACAGTATCCATTCACTATTTTTTCCATTTGGGAAATTTTGATGATACGGGTACTGCTTTCTGGGAATAGGAATCACTGGAGATCATGGCCATCTCTGTGCTAACAAGAAATATTCATCACTAAACTCACATCAGATATAAAGTTTCTCAGGAAGGTGTAAACATTTTTGATATATTTTGGTATGTGGCCATGTAGAACTCTATCTGGAATCTGCAGTGAGTATAAGCATTATCAGTAGTTTTCATGGATGACAATATTATTAAAGCCCATCAATTTCAATCACAGCTGGCTAAATTTACTGGAACTCTTGACTCTTCTCAGTCATCAGCTATATCAGCACTGGCTCCAAGAAAGGAGCCAATAAGAGATACATCTAACATAAAAACTGGTGAGACCATAACACTACTCATTAGTTTCCATTTAGTTCTAACTTTAAACAGAATGGCATTTCAACATTTAAACTTTCAATGTTTTCAATTTCAGGTAGCACTCTGCATTGCTAGAGGATTTGCACTTACTTAGGCTCATTTTTTGCAAGTTTCTAAAGACAAATCTCAGTTGCTATTCTCATTCCGTATGTAAATGGTATCTGCATTGGCAGAGCATTTTTTTTCCTTATAAAAAATGATACGAACTGTCAGCAGCACAGGAATACATGATGGGTATCAGAAACAATAGTTCTCAAACCAGAATCTCATGTCTGTGCTAACAGGAAGAATGTCAATCCTCCCTAAGGAGAAACCATAGAATCCACCAGAAGTATGGCATTAAGTGGCAGTTAAGACGCTTCATAAACTTAATTATATTTCTGTGGATGCATGCTCCACAGTAACCTGCGGAACTCAGGAGAAAAACATCTACGGTAGTACCAACAACTGGAGTTCAACTGAGTCGTCATCACTTGTACTCATCCCAGAGCCTGACAAAGAGTTTACTGTAAGCATGGATGCTTGCAGTTCTTGTGGGTTTGTTATTTTTCTTTTTTCTGTTGAGGAATATCATATAATAATATAGGATTTTTTGTTTACTTGAAATTAGGCAAAACACTGATGAGCGTGAAAGGGAGAATATATAAGGGTTTTAAGCATGTAAAATCAGTGTGCATTTAGGATAGCATTTGAATTGAAAACTCTGATGAAAAATTGTTTTTGTGATGTACTACACACTTTTCAATCCAAAAAGGGTTGTGCCAGGACACATTAGACATTAGTATAGCAACAGAGCCAATATAATGTCAAATTGTCTCTGTCGAGCCCTGATGGTTCTTCACAGTAGAGTGAGAAAGACTTCCTAGTTGCAATGACAAACTTCACAGGATCTTGTGAATACATGATCTCATTCCTCAAAGCATGTTCTTGATTTCACCATAAAGCTCAATGAACCTGTAGAAATTAACTGTCCAAAATATATATATATTCTGTGACCTTTTTATGACTTTAGGAAAAGAAGACATCTGCAGGCTGTATAGATATATTTAGGAACATGTTGGAGATCTCTGAGGACCTTGTATTTAGTTTAGGATGCTTCTAGGAACGAAGTGGAAGTGCTTACTTGCAGAGATATCAGATTCATGTAACTGCACATAAATCTACATATCTTTTTATTTTAATTGTAACTGTAAAATTTGAGTATCTTTGAAACAGTGAAATAGATGTATCGGAGTACTTATGTGCATGTACTGAGGGAGAAATTATAGACGCTTTTTAAGGTCCTGCTTGGGAAGGCAAGAATAGTTCTTGGCAACTTGCAATTTAAGTGCCTTGAATCAGTTTTCTGTTCCTTTATAAAGAAGCAGGAACATAAGCCTTGTGTAGTAATATTTTGTGCTTAGATGCATCCTCATACAGGAAGTGAAATGATCGTTGCAAAATAATTAAAACCACTTATGCAATTTATGATCAAGCAACTGCAGCAAAAGAAAACAGAAAATGTCTACATTTATTAAGCTCCGTATATGCATTCCTAGAATTGCTTGGTGTATTAATCATTACATTTCATAATTGCTATATATTGGTGGGGATATATTTTTTGAGAGGCATCTATTATAAATAAATGAATTTTTATAGCTCTGAATTAATATTTGCAAGGATGAAAATGAACAAAACTATAAAGCATATATTCTCTCTGCTAGATTTTTTTAAAATAGATTTGAGGTTTTCAAAGCATCCATGGCCATAGGTGTTTCTACAGACACTTGTGGGCCAGAAGTCCCTCAACTTAGAAGAATCTTAAAGTTTTGGAGGTAACCAGTCAGGTCTAAAAGGAGAAATATTACTACTTGAGAAACAATGGGAAGTTTAATTCGGAAATTTTTCTAAATGGAAAGTGTTCTTAGGCCATGAAAATAAGAAGTGTTGCAATCATTATTAGTATTATTACTGCTGTGAAATCACCAACAGAAAATATAATTGTTTTGTTAGACACTAATAGGTATTTAAAATTCTCTGAACTTAGTCTCTGTGTTACTCCATTGTATTCTGGTGGACTGTTACTTTTAGGTTACCCATCAAAATTATTCTGGAAATAGGACATGCAAAAACTGAAATAAAAAAATGCATTAATGAAAAGGAAAAAACTGTTTTGACGTTCCTAAGAAAGCTGTTCAATATTAGAAGTAGAAAGTATGTTTTAGAGGTGGGCTGATGTGGTTTTTTTTTCAATTCAGACTTTTAAGTTACTATTTTTTAAAGTGGGAATGGAAATGAAGGAAGTTAGGATAAGGAGGAAATAATATTGAATAAAGAAAATAAGCAAACTTAAAAGGGCCATAGAAATCAGTGGCACACAGAGGACACCTAAGAAATACTGCACACCCTCAGGCTTCATTTTCTGTGGCTTGGAGAGCCTCACCTACGGCCAGAATTTCATATATCTCAGCCTAGCTAAACCAGCTTTTTTGACCTGCTGTGTTTGAAAATGGGAGCTCAGATGAGATGCTGGTTGTTAATCACTGTCTTTGTCCTTGGTATATTAAAAAAAAGGCAATGGAGAGAAGAGAAGGAGGGAGAGAGAGAGAGAAAGAAAGGAGGCAATGGAGAACATAGGTATTTGCATACATGGTAACTTTTTAGGGAGTAAGAAAAGTCAGTGCCACATACTGATGCTCTGAGATCACACAAGGGTACAAAGAAAAACAATTGAAAATATTAAAATATTTTAATCTGCCTTGTGAAGTACCACCATTTACATAGTTCTCAGAACTGTCTAACTCTCTAAGTGCAAGTTTGGTCCTCTCTGAAGGCAAACAAACTTCTTTGGTAAGAAAAAGGGAAAAGAAATTTAAAGTATGTGCTTAATGTTTCACTACAAGTAAAGAAGCGGGAATCATTTTAGTACTAGTAATTCTATATCCTGGATGGGAGACAATCACTCAACCTACCTAATTTCCTCATCTTCCAGTAGGAGCTACTTGAGTATACATTAACATATATGTATCAGTTTGAATCAGCAAAGTGCTTTTGAGCAAAGTGTCCCAGTTCTCAAATAACATGTTGATTTAGATGTCATAGCTGTCTGAGTATGCAACCTGGTTTGCTTTCAGATGAAACAATCCAGGAAAATTTACCCTGTGAACATCCCAAATGTGCTCCAGCTGCTGGTAGGGGTTCAGTCCACAGCAACAATCCAAAGCTAGTCTGAACTGAACCCCTCTACCAAACGTGCATGGTGTGGACACTGGCTCTTCATGAGCTCTGCAAACCTGATCGTGTTGTGGTGTACTACTTCCAGATGTAGTAGACATACACAGTCTCCCTTTCTCACACAAGCTCCAGATACAGTCCTAGGCAACAAAGTTGGACTCATGTCCAACTCTTTCTACTTGTCTTCTCTGGCAGCCTTTTTTCATCTCCTCAGTTCCTTTGTTAAAAGCCAGCTTCTCTGTGGGACATTCTCACTGCTCAGACTCATTTCTCGTCTCTCAGTGAAACTGGTTGACAGATGTCTGTCTGGCTTGTGAATATTGCTTCCTATGTAACCTTTGTGTTAATATTAGTCATAAAGCCTGAAAGCATAAACAAGAGATCATGAGTCTGAAAATAAGAAAAAGTCCTGAACCTACTCTAATTTCAGTAGCACTTCCTTATTTTTGCCCTCCCTTGGGAAAATTGAAGAGGAACAGAGAAAAGGAAATAATACGGTCAGGAAAAGCACGTTTAGTCTTTATGTATGTGTAGATCACTTTTTTACCACAAAAATAAAAAGGAATATAAAAATGGGAAAGTGTTTAAAATATATTCTTTCATTTAAAGTTTACCTAAAAGTGAGAAAGACATTAATGATTGGATAAAGATCTGAAGATAATAATAAATGGCATTTCAAAATAATTAGATTTTTTTTCCTTTTAATTTCGTAAATATTGCTTTTAAACTAAATATAAACAAAAACATTTTGTTCTCTTTGCATGTTCAGCAAATCCTTTATTGAGTGAACAAAATGAAATCAAAAGTAATGTGAACTGCGTCGGTTTTTTACTTTAGTTGTTTTGGTTTTTTGGGTCTGTTTTGGGGTTGGTTGTGTGTGTGTGTGTGTGTGTGTGTGTGTGTGTTTTTCCTGCCTAGCGAAATAATATGTGCTTTCAGGTAATCAAAATTAATTGGCACGCTTTGGTGACAGGGTTCAGTAGATCAATTATCGGCAATTGAAGATCTCAGTATGTAATGCACAAGATATAACCGGATTCAAGTTATCAGTTAACCTTTACTCAGACAGATTTTGGTACCTGTAAAATTTTCCATCAGAAAACAAAAGAAAATACTGTGTTATTCTGTGCTTCAGCTGTTGAAAATGCTTGGTAGTTTGAAAGATCAACAAGTTTGCGCAAATCCAAATACAGAGCTTGTAAATGCTTCTGCAGACTGTGGTGAAAGTCAGAGCCCTTTGTTTGGCCTTGAATTAAAGCCAAACCCACAAGCTCTTCATACACTTCAAATTCTGTTGTTATTCTAGAGAGGAGAGGGGAAAAAAAAAAAAAAGCTAAGCATTTGAGCTGTAAATGTGCAATCAATAGTTTTGTCTGTCACTGGGGAGAACTAGAGTGATATTTCTGCTACGTCCTTGAACTGGAAAGCTATGTCATCAGGTGAATCTGTTACTCTTCATTGGATAGTCATTTGGCTTAAGCTCAAATTGGCAAACTTCTGAATTGATTCAGGACACCTTTTAAGTCTTGGAGCACCCACGTCTGGTTTTAAAAATCCCCATATGTGGAGAAAAAGCTTTCATGTTTTTTGCTACCTTCATGTTTTGAATGATATTTATGTCCCACCTGTTTCTTTGCCTCGGTTTATGCTTGATCATTGGCAATTTTTTGGAATGATATTTGAACACCAGAGAGAAATGTACATTTCTAATGGACACATTCTTGTTCCCTGAGAAAGATGAAATACTTAACATCTCTCTGATTTTGCTTCATGTTGACTTTTCATAATATTTACCTGAAATACGTGACACAACCTTTTAAAATAAAAGATTTTTTCCATTTAGCCCCTGAAAAATGAGGCATGCCTGAGTTCTGCAGTGATTAATGTATAAATACAGAGTATTATGGATGGGAGTAGATAAGTTCTATTGACTCCACAGGATTTGAGGATATCAAATGGAAACCAAGTGGCTTTCCCTTTGAAAATGAGGGTACTTGAGAAAATCTGTAAATGAAAGAGCAACAGACAGAGAAAAAAAGCTAATAAGAAAACCATAGAAGAGATTAAAACCAGCAACAAATGAAAGTATATTTCCTGCCTTTTGCAATGTTATTGGCTCAGGGGGATGAATGAATTGACCAAGTAAATATATCTTGAACTTTGCCTGTTCTCTACATTCTCAGTTTTGCAGGTGCAAGTATAAAGGAGACAAAACACACAGTTGTCCTTTCTCAGTCCCAAGGGATAGTGTTTCAACAGTACCTGAAAGCAAAGAACTATGATCTCTATATTTTCATTAAGGCCCTTTGGCTGGACAATGTGTACAGAATCAGGTTCTGGATTGCTCTCAAGTCTAATGTTTTAAAAGTTATTTTATAAGCTTACTAAATTAGTGTAAGAATCAAACAAAGGTCTGAAAGGCAACATTCTCAAAGTGTGAATCTCAGGTAGCCAGAGTCAGTAGAGCCCTCCTTTAGCTGCGGTTACCCTTGCAGGTAATGGTTTCAGTGGTACTTGCAACAGTGTGGACCTTGATCTCAAAAAAAACCCCACCCAAAAAACAAACCAAAAAACCACAACAATACCCAGCCAACCAAAATAACCCCAAAAAACCAAAACAACACAACCAGTTTATACTAGGCACTGAATGAATTTCATATTGTTATAAGTTTCTGTCAGCTACCTTTCACTATCTTAATGACCTCATTAAAAAAAAAATAAATACAAGTTTATAGCTGAATACTATTGAATACAATTTATATTAGTATGTTCTCCTAGGAAAGTTAAAAATCCATGAAGCTGAACCATTTGAGCATTCCATGTAAAAATTTTGAGTAGGAAAATGTCATTATCTGCAACGGTCAACATTCTTCATTTCACACAGACTGAATAATAAAAACTGTCTTTCAGGAGCAGGAACAATATTTTTTTCTTTAAACTCCTGTGGATAAGAGTATATGTATTAATTGTTTGAAACTTGGGGGTTTCTAAAAGTATTACTTCCCTACACACACATTTTAGCATAATTTTATAGCTGTGTCCACTACAGTGCCTGGAAAACTAGTCATGCACGCTAGTGAATGGAAATAACTATTATTAGGTGAAAACAACCAAGTATATCTGTAGGCTTTCAATATTCAGATTATTACTTTTTTTATTTCAAAAATTCAAGAACTGATAGAAGTAAACAGCAGTGTCTCTTCCCCAGCATATGGTGAATGCAAACTTCAAAAAAGTACTTTCCAATAATCAGGTGTTTGGACTACGATTCATTTGCCACAATTGCTGTGGCATTAGCACAAATTTAAACAAGAAGAGTATGGAAATAACAATAATGCTTTTTTGATATTGGTATTATGGTCCAATAAAAGTAACGTGCATTTCTTTCTTTGTTATTATACATACCGGCAGAAATTAGGTAAATGCATGCTAACTTTCTTCTTGTATCTGCCTCGTCAAATAATTATATTCCTTCGTAACAGGAAGATTTGGAAATGGTTCTCCATACTTTAACCTTTATGCGACCCTGGCTAGTGGGGTATGAATGTCATGATCTGTCCTGTCTTCAAGACAGTAATCCTACCTGTCTCTTCATGTGGAGGTGATCCTGGTACTAGGATCAGTGACAACTCCATGACCCAGGTCACTGATTTCTCCTGAAATAAAACTGTGGCTACCTGTAAAGGAAATCTATCCCTCTCTTTTTGTTTAGTAGTTCCATTGGTAATAAAAATTGCACAACGATTAAAAGCAATGATTGTATCTGCTGTGCTCTGCATGGGTACCTCTTCATGCATTAGTAATACAGGTATTCAATAAAACCCTCATCTGCTTTCAGCTGACAATTGTTTAACTTTTCTTTACACAGAGGCTCATGTTCTTTTTGCAGTATGACAAAGCTTAATGGAGATGTTGTGAAATGCTTTCATTGAAGATCTTCTTTAATTATAGATGTCCTGCGTGACAAGTTCTTCTTTAGCATATGTTTCTTCACTCCAAGAACATCAGTTTAAGTCAGTGATCAAAGTGTAGTTCAAAGAAATTCAGTATCTTAATAAATCCAACCTTGCTCTCTATGAACTTCCCCTTCCCCTGAAATTCATCCCCAGCTCACTTGAATCAATTGGATTATTTAATGGGGTCATTCATACCAGATACAGCCTGTTGAATCATCACAGAAATCATAACTAAGTTCAAATCACTTTCTCACTACTTACAAAATGTTGTAAGAGTAGCTTTGCTACTCTCTGTGTTTCTCTTGTTGTTTTTGGTGGAGAGAAAGTGAACCTTGTGTAACAGATCACTTTGAAACTTAAATCCAATTTCAAATATTTTGTATTTGCTTGGATGTCTGCAAGTCATTTTTCTCTCAGATTCAAAATGTGAAAATCAAAACATTTTTCAAACACCTATATTTAAGTTAATTTGAAGTCAGCATGGCTGTTTTTACAGTGTTTAGAAAGTTAAATCTTGAGTGTAGACTCAGTGAAAAATATTTTAACCATGCTTATTCCAAGAGAAAGGGTTTTATTTATTTACCATGTCAGATTCAACTATTGAGCTAGCTAAAATGTACCTTGAATGGTTTGCCCAAATCTGCGTTTGTGCCCTGTATTACAGTAACATAAGGGACTTCTGTGAAAATAGGAAAATGCTGTCTTAATGAGTATTCATATAACCTGAGAGAGAAAGTAGTTCTGAGAGACTATTAAATTGCCTCTGCCTGTTTGTATCAGCAAGCTATCAGTTCTAAAGTGAAAAGGAAGAAACATCCTCTTAAACACGGGTATGACTAGTTCACATGTTAGAAAGCCTGTGTAGGGAATGATGGGAAATAATTACAGATGCAAAATACATGCTGGATCACTTTATCGAGTAACATGGCTGAGCTTACATGTGGTTAGAAACCGATCCGGGTTTGGGAATTGTTTTGGGTTTTGTTTCCATTACT
>VZTU01002950.1:0-13326 GCA_013400835.1 Zapornia atra | reverse complement strand
TTCTGTGAATCTGTGAACATACAGAGCACTTGAGCAAAATGTGAGGCTTGTCTTTCAGGATAAATTACAATATCAACCACAGATGAGCAGAAGTGTTGTTGTGAAAGTTTTCTCTGTTGTCTGGAAATTGAAATCAAAGCTACTAATAATATTCTTTATTGATACTGAATTTAGTATCTATCCACCCTCTTTTTGTTGCTTTCAACTGTAGATTGTTATTTTCCACTGTTACTTTTAATGGTATTTGCTTTCTTAACTAGTTTGGGGGCGGGGGTGTTTCCCTCACTAAACAGCCTCAAAAATAATGAGAAACAACATGTTTTATGCATGTTCCTTGGATTTGTAGGCATTACTATCAAATCTCAGAGGAGTAGTAGTATGTTAGTTCTGGTTCTGAGGTTTTGGTTTGTTTTTTTTTTTCCCCAGAGAGGAAGGCTACTCCGCCAGAGTCCCTGACTGCCTGGTCTAAATCACTCAGAAATTCCTTATGTATGGTGTATGTCTTGTGGCCATGTATCAATGGGATCTGACAAGCTTTTCTGCACTCTACAGTCTATCATTAATGTGATTAAGTGAAATTACTAGTTTTCCTTGAAAATTAATTAGGATTATTCTTTAAGTATGTACTTGTTTACAACATCTTTTAAAAGAAAATTTTGAGCAGACACAAGCTAAGTTGAAAGGATCTATCTAAAAATGAGCTTCTCCCCCACCTTAATCCTGGCTATCTTTCCTTGCAGCATTAAAATGCATGAAAAGAGAAATACGAAGCAAAAGAATGACGAAAAGACGCCTAAAGGAGCTGTACCAGCATACTTGCTGGACAGAGAGGGACAGTCCCGGGCTAAAGTACTCTCTAATATGATCAAGCAGAAAAGAAAAGAAAAAGCTGTAAGTAACCATTAAAATTGAGATAGAGTTACTTGTGACAGTGATTGCTTTGTCTTGCTTATGCTTAGGTATGTGAAAACCTACAAAGTCTAAATGAAGCCTGAAACCTCGAGCGATCTAGGACAAAGATAGATAGGCAGTATCTTGATTTTCATAACTTCAAAGACTAATTAAAATAAATAGCATGAGTTGTATAAAAAGTATAGTCTACTGCTATTCTGTTGGGAAAATGTATGTTTTCGTTCTTCCCCTTTCACTTAGCAATGTGGTATATAAGACTACTGACTTTTTTTTTCTCTCCATGCTTTCTAGGGGAAATGGGAGGTTCCTGTGCCAAAGGTCCGTGCGCAGGGAGAGACAGAAGTTTTAAAAGTGATTCGTACTGGAAAAAGAAAGAAGAAGGCCTGGAAGAGAATGGTTACAAAAGTGTGTTTTGTTGGAGATGGCTTTACTAGGAAGCCGCCTAAATATGAGCGATTCATCCGCCCAATGGTAATGTTCATGAGCCTTAAAGAATGCTTAAGTAGTAATTCTTTTGACTTTCTGCTTTGTGATTTTGTGGTGAGAAAATTTTTTTATATGACAATGTACTTGATTACTACTAGGTGTAGAACGCTTAGTTTCCTAGCAGAAATTTGAACTTGATTAGCCTGAGGGTGGGGAGATATCCCTGCAGCCAGTTGTGCTGAAATGAAATACCTGTCACCAAGTTAAAGCTGTAAGCTGTTGCATCAGCAGAAGTCTTAGGCAGAGGCACTTTGTGTAGCTTTTGAAATTAGGGCCTTCTTTTTCAAGCTGCTGTGCTTCTGTGAGCTGCAGAAGCTAACTCTGCACTAGGACTCCAGAACTCCCTCCTCCTGGCTTGTTAGGTAAGCTTGAAGCACAGTTGTCACCATGTGCAAGGGAAGTACTGTGCCTCCAGCCTGACCTTTCTTCAACACCTGCAGGAACCATGCCTGGACTCTAGCAGCCTAGCAGTGCACAGGCGGAAAAACTCAGTTCACCAAGACACTCTAGTGTTCCTGTAAATACATGTTCCTGTTTCCTCACAGGAATCACAGGGGTTGCTGTGAAGGCTGTCTGTTAGATCTTACCTCATTACTAGTTTGATGGTCATCTTACATGGAAGTCTTGGGTAGATTTTTATTGACACAGAAAAGTTTATGGTACTTAACGGTAAAGTACCCTTTATGAAGCACAGGTTGCTAGATAAAGCGCTACAAGAGATGGGCATTTTACCATTTCATAGTATGTGAAAGGTTTTTTAGTTTTACAGTAAGAAAAAAAATTCTAGTCTTAAACTTAGTACATTTAAGAGTGCTACCATAAATGCTTCATTTCTTCATGGAACAGAAGCCATCTGAAGTAGCAAGTATTATTCTTGTACTATTAAAAATTGACATCCTGGAAATATACGTGGAAAGGTTTACCTTGTCCTTTATCAGGTTTTTAAACAAATCTGGCATTCTACAGTAGGCAGATAGCATTCTGTATTCTAAGCTGTATTCTTCCCAGTCTCTCAAAACATAAACCTGAGGACATTATGCTTAAAGTATTAAACAAGGTAAGTCATGAACACTTAAATCAAGTATTAACTCATTCTAATGCTCCTTATGCAACAGGGCTTACGTTTCAAGAAGGCACACGTGACACATCCAGAACTCAAAGCTACATTTTGCCTACCTATCCTTGGCGTAAAAAAGAATCCTTCTTCTCCTTTGTACACAACACTGGGTGTAATCACCAAAGGTACCGTCATTGAGGTGAACGTGAGCGAGCTTGGCCTTGTGACACAAGGGGGCAAAGTTATCTGGGGTAAGTAGTCAAACTAGCTATACTGTAGAAGTACTTACAAAACTTTTAGGTTTTCATTGCCTAATGTATTACTAAGACCACATCCTTTAGTCATAATTGACCATTTAACATAACCCCTCTTTAATGTTAGGTTTAGGCTGTAGCGGAATCTACTACTGGGCAGCTCCAGAAGTGCAAGCTTTAGCTTTCAGTCTTAACGGCTTTCTGTTCACACACTCAGGATCCCATTAGGTGATGTACAGAACAAAGCACTTGCTTGCCTCTGTCTCACATTAAACAATGCTGCAAGTCTATAAAGACTTAACCACATGAACTACAAACAATTATATTGTGATTTCAGTTTAAGTTCTGTGTAGAAGTATCTTCATAGGATCAGGCTGACTTTTTTAAAAGAGGTTGATTAGGACTGTAGCAGAACCTGCAATTTTTTTTTAATCAGAACTCAAAAGGATCCATTTATATAAAACAGCCTGAATAAAATTGAGAGAATATAAGTTTACAGCTCAGCAGAAGGTAGATTTGTATTTCAAAATTCATTTCTGTTTTGCAACAGGATTTGCCTGTAAAGATACTTGTGGATTGAACTTAAACATAGAAAAGTCTCATTTATTATATAAAATACTTCAAGCTTTTGTAGACATTTATTTCCCTCTTCTCTTTAGGAAAATATGCACAAGTAACAAACAATCCAGAAAATGATGGCTGTATCAATGCAGTTCTACTTGTTTAAGTTGCATTTGATACTAAGCATTGGACATGGGCTCCTGCAAAAATCACAGTGGTTCCAACCAGTCTGCAAGATCTCTGAAGCCTTCAGCCATTCAGGATTGACCCCACAAGCTGGTGAGGAACTTTAAACATCCCAGAAACAACTGTTCAGGTTTTTATATTATGTTTGATGAGCTGAACACTGTCCAAATAAAGTGATTCCATTTTCATGTTTGGTAATGTTGTGGATTTGATCTAAATCTTCTTGGTGTTTTCATTGGCTCTCATATGTTGTATAAATACTTAATTCATCTCACACTTGCTGTGATATGAAATACAGCCCACGATGGCAGACTGTAAATAGCTAGAGGTACAGAGGAACACACTAACTTGTATTCTTCTGGGAAAGCCACGCAGCTGGAAGAATGCAGCTAGAATCTTACTGCAGACTGACACTGATGCTTGTTCCTACAGAAGCACAGGCTTGAGAACACATTAGCAGCACAGAGATACCGGGGGGGGGGGGTAACTAGGAGGGGGCTGTTTCCCCTCTTCTGCCTCCATGACCACATTAATGGAAGGAGTAGGAGCTGGGGAAGTAGCATTGTAGTTCCTGGCACAAGAAGTTTCAGAGGTTTATGATGTTGCAGGGGTTAAGGTGTGAAACTTCTGACTGATATGGCAAGCATGATACTGCAACTAGTTCTAGCTATTTTGGTAGCTTTAAGAAACATTCAAGAAAAACAAAGGTCACAAGCATCAACTAATAAAAATATTTAGCTTGCATCTTTGAAATACAAGAAAGAAACCTGCTTCTAAACTGGAAGCTTTCAGTGTTTTAGATAACCGCACCACTCATGTTCTAGTTGAGAGTTTGATGGCAAACCTAGCACAACCTATCACTAACACCATTTTGCTTTTGTACCAGACTTTTTGATGGAAGCAGTACCTTTAACAAAACCCACCAAGGTCATCTTCTATGGTCTGTTTTGTTTAAATTACTGTCCTGGCCTAGACTTGGTAACTTCCTGAGATTTTTACTTCTTTGTGTAGTAGCAAGTGATTTGAAATGGAAAGGATCACAAGCCAGTAAATAGTTTTCTTAGAGTAGAGGACATCTTAAAAGGAAGCTTGTCTGTGACATCATGTTACCCATTGCTGCATGTTAACAAAAACCCATGAAGAGAATATTTGTTTTCTACAGCTGTCTCAAGAACATCACTACATTTTGTGCTATAAATACATGACTTGTTGGCATTTTGCTTTTATGGTATTTTAAAATACCACTCTGTGGCGAGTGCATTACAGCATTTGTAGGTGGCTTGCCTGTAAAAAAGTGTTAAGAACTGCTAAGTCTACATCACCTTGCATAGCTGGTGTAAACAGAATGCATATTCATGCTCATAGCAACTGAGTCTGTAGCTTTTGTGGTTTTTTACAAGAGCAATACATGCATTAATTGTGTTTTGATCAATGAACTATTTTTCAATTTGTAATATTTGAGCTTTCAAAAGTCCTTGGTGGATTGTAAAGTTATGCTAGTTCTAGTGAACTGAACCACTTCAAAATACAGTTCCTGTATAGTAGAAAGGACTTAAATACTGAAAAAACCTCAAGAAAAAGGGTAATCACAAAATAGAAGTTTAATTACTACTTCAAAACATTTCAAAAGCAGCCAAGACAGTACTATAAAAAGGAAAAACTAACACTGTAACAAGACCTAAGTACAATATTCTAGCACAGTAACACATCCTTAAAATTTATTAACACATTATCACTAGCTTGGAACACATCTAACACATTTGTGAAAATAAATCTAGAAGCATATCCCCTTCAAAGTTTTAGAATGGTCACTTAAAGCAGAGAAGTCAAAACTTACACGTTTGTTGCTATGTTTAACTTAGTGGCTGATGGCATTGTAGATGATTACTAATGTCTACAAATGAAATGGTACTAAAAGCAACAAATCAAGGTCAGACATCTTCAAATAAGTTAAAAGAGCTTTTGAAGACATGTATACTTTTTGTGCAAAGGGCTATGAAACACAAGAACAGCAAACAAGAACTCTGCATGAAATAAAAGCAGACCAAAAGAGTGTGGAAGAAGCAAAGCATATGTTAAAAATCAACAAGCAGTACAACAGTCATTTGGACAAGTCTTGGATTCAGATACAAACCCATTTACCATTTAAATGTAAGGCTGAAGTCACATACTAATGTTCTTTAAACTCTATTCCTAGACTGAAGCACAAAAATAATACTGCTTGCTTTCACTGTACACATGTACTTCCACAGCATGTTTTAATAGCATTTGGTACAAACATACATGAAGTTGATGTTTTAGTCACTGGTTGCTGGTGCAGTAAGATCTTGAGAATTCTTTAAGTGTTTGGTAGTAATAACAGTTAACAGATCAAAAAAAAATCATCCAGTCCTAAAAACCGCTGGTTTTCAAGGTGAAACACATCAGTCAATGCACTGTCACACATACGTTCCCCCTGCACTAATGTAGTAGAAGGTATAGGCTAATTATTAGGCTGCTATTCCAATGGGTCAATCAGTACTGACTTTATTACTCAGTATTTCTGTTACTCCATATTTACTGCAAGACAATTGATGCCAGAGAGGTTGCTATAAACTGTGCCCTTTAGTTCAAAGTACTGCTGCAACCACAATGAGATCAGTGTCCAGTTTTCAAATCTACTGGTTATCAGAGTTGTTAATGGCAACCCAAATGCCCACCAGTCTGTTCTTAACAGTCTGGCCATCAGCAGCTGTCTTAGGTACCGCAGATTTAGAGAGCTATCTACTTGAGTACACTTGAAGGTGCGGATTTAAGTTCAGTATTTAAAAGTGACTCACTGAAATGAGTTCATGGATCTGTTCTCAGTAGAAACCAAGACTGAGATAATCTAATAGCCCTGTTGTAATATTTATATATTCAATACACAAATGTCTTAAAGATACTAGATTTAAATATGTTCCAACATTAGCTATAAAAAGTAAAATCCAAATGAGTAACATGATGTTTTCCAAACTCACAGGGTGTACAAATGATAGATGTACCTACCAAAACCCTAGCTAGAGGCAGAGTAACTGGGACTCACTTTCCATAAGCAAAATAATCCTTAACTTTTTGACAATGTATACATTTGTATCAAATCAAGCATTCAGTGGATTGATCTTTAGTAAGGCTTGCCCTCAAACTGGAAGATGAGTCAGAATAGACCTGTATACAAACACCCTGTAAGCCACCGACCCTCACAGATACCAAATTCTTAGCAACACAATGGATGTGTTTTCTAGCCACTTTTTTCCTTTTGTACACTATATCTTAGCATTATAGGAGAAGCCATACATGTCATCACAGAAGTTTTGTCTCATGTGCTTTATAGAAAACACTTGTTTGAAATGCCTACAGTTCACTTAAATGTTTATAAACAATTGTGAAAGATCTTTAAATCTGTGGAATTCATAAGGAGTACCTGCACGTACAGTAATAGGAAGTTATAGCTATATACAGTAGTTAAAGAAACCTAGATGTAACTGAGTAAACCCATACCACCTGAATCTAGAGTTTAGGTAATACAGATTTCTTAACTGGCTGTTTTATTTTTCTTCTGTAAGCTGCTCTCACGAGATTAAAAAGGAGCAGGGTACTTGAGCTGTAAGAAATGCTATCAATGTACCTTACACAGTTACAGTATCTTACAAATACAGTTAAAGTCTGTAAGCATAAAATCCAAAGCCAGATTCTTACATTAGCTTTCTAGAGGGATAAAAGTTAAGACAGCACTGCAACTATTTACGTGAATTGTGAACTCCAAAGTCCTGCACAGCAATTTCCAGATGTCAGCAATTTAGAGACACTATGGGGAACTACTAGTTCACTCAACCTAGAAAAAGTGTGTAGCAGGACAAACAGCAGTGTCATTTCCTGGTCTTGGAACCATTGTTCTGTCCAATTCCTGAGTTTACTCCATTATGAAAGGACTCTCACTTACTGAAACAAACAAACTAAGAATAACTTCTTGTCAGAGCAATAAATTGTGTTAAATACAGGGTTTCCCAGGAGAAACTCTGAAAGGGAAACATGAAAAGTCTGCTCTTACTTCTGTTTGCACAGAGCAAAGTTTGCTCAGCACTTTCAAGAAAAGCTGTGAACTGAGGAGCTATCATCAAGTTAGGAAAAGAAAGTGGGAGTCAGACATGTTTGCAAGCAATCACCTGATAAATCCTAAAAGCACAGAAGTCTGACAAGCATTTGCTGTAACATCCACCAATACCCACACAAAGCAATGTCAGCCACCTGAAATGGCAGCACTCAAAGCAGTCACACCTGGCACTTCAAGGGTCACTCAGCATCAGCTGAGCCTTTGGGAAACAAAGCACCACTTCCATTCTGACCAAAACAAGATCCTAAGCTGACATTTTCCTGGAAGGTAGGTAACAAGTAGTCAGGTATCCACTCAACACACACAATTAGTCAGGAAGGCAGTTCAAGCAATTCCATGTATGTACCAAGTCAACATTGGTTATGTTCTGGAAAACACTCACACTAACAGAGATCCTCACTTTCAAGTTGCAGTTTACTGTGTAGACTTCTTAGTCTTCACATAAAGAACTCCGAGTGTGCTATGGCAGGTACACCACCAACTACGCTTCTCCTGACTCAGCTATTTTAAGTGATCCTTGTGAATGACCAGCGCTGCTTATGTTGTTTTGATCTAGTTCCAGCTTCTTGTGTATTGTGAGACACAGAATTACAGAGAAGTTACATGAGAAAAATCTATGAGGAAGGAAAAAGATGCAAGGACAATTTTTTTCTTGTTCCCTTTCTCTCCACAGGAAAGTTACTTAGAAAATGCTAGTCTCTATGAAAAGTTATTTTGTCAGGAAATTTAAGGGACAGGATTTGATGCTGCATTTTTCTTCCACAAGTAGCACCTCAAATATGCAAACTGTTCCACTCACTAGCACAACTGTATGTACTCAGCATGTATCCTTTATAAAAGGAGGAGACTGGCTGTTTACTTTCATACTCTGATGAAACTATGTCTAGTGGTTAAAAATTCAGGAAAATTTGAGGAAGAGTGATAAATCCCAAGACAATGTCCAACCCAGAATTTGAAACGTGTCCTGTATGTTTTAATTGCACCCTAGTGTTCTACACAAAACAACTTTCTTATAAATAGATGAATTAGCAGTATTTCTTTTTAAACTGACTTTCCTTTTTTCCTGGGTGGACCTTTGTAGCCTTTAGCCTTCCTTCTCAAGTTTCTCCGATCTACAATGGGTACCTCAATTTCCGCTTCCTCAGAGCTGCTGTCAGCAGCCCGCTCCGCTGCTGCCTGCATGTAATGATCCATCTGCTCAGCAGACTCTTCTGAGTGTTCTTCGAGCTGGTTGTTCTGTCCTTCCTGTCCAGAAGGCTGCTGCAAAGAAACACCCTCGAGTTCAACCACTATCAAAGAGCCTTGACTCAAGGCACTGGGTGCCTCCTGTGAATTGTGCCTGGCTTCCTCACTCTGATCTTCCGATGAGGAAGCTGTTTTGGGCGATATATTTTCAGAAACAGGTTCTTCTGCTGCTTCAGCTACTACAGCATTAGGCAGGCCGTTGTCAGAGGGCTCATCCTTTGATGCCGGAGCAGCTAAATTTTCAATGGTAGAATTTTCAGGTTCTTGCTGTTCTTCAGCGCCCTCCTGCACCAATGTACTTTCCTCAGTCAGCAATTCTGAATCCTGGGGGGGAGGGGAAGGGTGCCAAAACAACCAAAGGGCCAATTAACTGAAGATAAAAGCTGAAAAACTACTGACTGCCCTTAGCTAGCAACCTCAGAATATTCTGGCATTCAGCAATTTTTTTTTATACTACATGTATAGTCAGCAAACCAGTCCTTGCATTCTTTTTGCACAAGTCTATTTTCTGAACTGCATTTGATATCCAGAGTCACTCTCCTCTATTTTCAAATTCAAATGATGATTCAGGTACAGTAAAAAACATCCTGAAATTAATCCCAACATTTTTAAATTTTAGATTGATACAATTACAATTTTGCAGGCATATAGCAATCTGCTTTTGCACTACAGACAAAAACCCCCAAAAGCCAGTAAAATCTGTGTCCTCGAAGGGTATTTTACTAGTAATGAATTGCTTGTACACATAATCAGCTCACAATTACTAGACAAATTAAGTATGTGTCTTTTCACTCAACAATTTATTATTGCTGAGGCAAACTGGAGCAACATATCTTTTTTGTACGCCATGTACTCATGCTGTGCTTCTATGTATTAAAACAGAAGTGTTACTATGGATTTACATCATCTGGCCTAATAATTGCTTCTCCCAATACTTTTATATGATGGTAGGGGCTACTTTGTTACTTAACGAAATAAAGAACAGCAAGGTACGTACACTCTGAAGGAGAGATCATATCACCTTTAGTTTCAATTCTCTCACCTGCTCTGTTGCAGTGTCTCCTGAAGGTTTTTCTGGAGACTCAACAATTAACGGAACAATCAGTGTTAGTGGCTCTTCTCCTCGAGTCTCAGACTGCAATTTTAATTCACCACTTACAACTTCATTTGCCATTTCCTCTTCAGCCATAACTGAAGTCTTGTCAACTTCTTCTGTTACCACACCATTAAGAGGTTCTAATGCAGTTTCCTAAAAATAGTATTTCCAAGTCAAGATTATGCCCAGCCATTCTTTCCCAACCTAAGTGGGTGTATTTGTGATCTAAATTTTCAGCCTGATAAGAGAAGCAGATAGCTGAGGTACCTAGAAACATGTACTGAGATGGTAGTTTACTGCAGGGTAGCTAACATAACCAGCATACTAGCTTGATGTTGCCACCTGCACTAAGTTTCTCTCCACAGCTTACACTGTTAGGAACCACACCAGGCAGTTTTCATGCACCTCACAACCATACATTTCACTCATTCCTTGAGCCCACTTTCTCACTGATCCATAAAAACATAAAACCCTGGAGGTATCACTAGGCACAAAGGGTACTCACAGATTTAAATTCAACCTGTTAACAAGTTGTTTATATCCAAGTTTTATCTACATTGAATCAGGAAAGCTTTTAAGTGGAGAAGTAAAAAGTCAACACTAGTAACAGAATCACAAGGTTGGAAAAGACCTTTGAAGATCATCAAGTCCAACCAATCCCATCCTAAGCTAAACCATATCCCTAAGTACCTCATCTACCCTTTTTTTTGAACACATCCAGGGAAGGTGACTCAACCTCCCCCCTGGGCAGCCTGTTCCAGGCCCTGACACTTCTTTCAGTAAAAAATTTTTCTAATGTCTAATCTAAACCTGGCCTGGCACAGCTTCTTGCTCTTTCCCCTTGTCCTATCACCTGTCACCTGGCTGAAGAGACCATCACCCACCTCTCCACAACCTCCCTTCAGGTAGTTGTAGGTGGTAAGATCTCCCCTCAGCCTCCCCTTCTCCAAGCTAAACAGCCCCAGCTCCCTCAGCCATTCCTCATAGGATTTGCCCTCCAGCCCCTTTACCAGCCTGGTTGCCCTTCTCTGGACTTGCTCGAGGATCTCAATGTCCTTCCTATGGACATTGAAGCATACCAGCTTATTCCAGTGCTCCAGAATACAGGATTAGGAGAAATCAATTAAGAAAAAGTAGGTTGGTAGACAAGCTAGATACCTTAACTGAAGATCCTACCAACTCCGCTGTTCAAAACAAGTATAATGGAATATTCCCTACACCTGATTCTGAGCCTTAGCTTCTCAGATATATTTCTCAATGAAGCATTGGTACAAAAAACCCCATACAAACTTGATAGTCACACAGATTAAGGCAGCAAGGACTATGTTTTACAGAAATTACAGTTGTATTCCAAACTTATCTGCTACCTCTATCACATCCAGCTTACCTCCCTCTCACTCCTTTTCTCAGTGTGTGATATACGTACATCCACTTCTGATACTGACTGGTTCTCATTTTCAACAATTCCTTCCTCATCCTTCTTACCAGTATTGCCCTCTGACACTTTTAAGTCTTCAGATCTTTCAGATTTGTGGGCAGGGAGTTCTGACCTGCAACAGGTTTTAAAATACACCCTTTAATCTTTAGATTAATACATCATTTTGGTGATCTCAGCAGGGAAACTTTCAGAATCAATTATAAAGTGCTGTATCATATGCTTGCCAAAGGGAGTAAGAATCCAGAAAACAATCTCAAAATGTCTGTATCAGTAAAAAAAAAATCAACTGGAAAAAGTTACTTTGGCAATTATACAATGAAGACATCTATCTCACTTATGGGAATAAAGGTTAGAAATATTTCAAGTTCATTATTTTAAATTTAGAAAACAATTCATTATGTACAAAGGTGTGACAAAGGACACACATTCTACACCAACTGTAGAATGCAGTTTAAAATTACTGAGCTATAAAAGCAAATAAGCGAAGACCACAACTGAAAAAGAATTAAAGGCAATAAACACATTACAGCCAAAGAGGATTCAATCAGCAAGCTATTAAGTCAGCAAATAGCTAAAGATGAAGCTCTTGTGCACCTGTTTGAGTAACACTACCTGCAAAATTCAGTTCCTATTTTTTGACACAAAACTTCGATGAACTGGAAGTACTACATACAAGCAAAAAACCTACATGCAATAGATCTGCAGGAGGCTGCTTCACCAACTCACAGTAAAGGCTGGACTGGAAGGTTTTACCCAGGTGCCAGTCCTTGAGAGGAAGGCACTCTACAGGATAAAGTCCTTGACAGGTGTTTGTTAATGCATCTGGAAGGACAGAACTAAGCTGATACCCTGTCCTGTTGACACCAGGCTTCCCCTTACCTCTGCTTTGAAAATACCATGTCACGCATGTTGGTTAAAGGAGCATTGCCACCTCACTGACTTTATTTTGCAAGGGCCAAAATACACATCCAAGTCCAACTGTTAGTATGACAAGGGCAAAGAATGTCTGTGGCAGCATCAAAACATGCTATCTGGCCTGTCTGAACCAGCTGAGGGCAGCACACCAACAGCCATAAATTACAGTGCATGTAACAGAAGACCTCAGCTTCACATGGGGTAAAAAACAAACCTAACTAAATTTGTTTAAAGAAACCTAATGGAAGAAGTTTGAAGTATTTCCTAGAAAATAACCAGGGTATCTTCAGTTCTTCAAAAGTGTTTTTTGAGGTTGTAGTGTGTATTTTTGGAAGAGAATAAGACACAGACACAGGATGGGGAGGTGGGTGGGGGAGCAACAGGGTATGCCTATCAGCATACATACACTCACACACAGGAACAGGGAGCACAGGGCAATTTATTTTATTTACAGTAGGCCACTGTTTCTGCTTTCTGAATGTAAGCCAGTGCAAATTCTTAGTTCGGGTCCTGTCTGGTATGAATTGTTACAGCATGTAAGTGGTCCAATTCTTCACATCACCAGCTGACAATTGTTGCATGGGATAACAGCCTTTAAATTGAAGAGAGCTTTTTTTATTTCCAGGATGTAAGTTTGGACATGATGGTGTCAAGTTAAAATTTTACTTAAATTACTGTACTCTGCAGATGGGTGGCTCCCTATAGCTCTTAGTATTAACTGACAAGCAGTAACCAGCTCCCAAACCAAAGTGCTGGACTTACTGCAGTACGTCACCACCACAAGAGGTCAGGAAGGAACCCCTCTTCAAAGATCACATGCAGCACTGTGGATATATGTCCAGTTATATGTTTGCAAGAAACTATGCTGTATGAATAAACAAGTTTTTACCTTCATGCAGACTCAGTTAGAACACCCTCAGGCCTCACTGAGGGCTTAGTGTTATTTCCAGTATCTGCTGAGCTTTCAGAGACACTGCATTTTGGTGCACTCATTCTTCAGATAAAGTTGCAGCTTTCGTTCTCCCATAAGGCTTTATTTTTAGT
>VZTU01002945.1:0-11583 GCA_013400835.1 Zapornia atra | reverse complement strand
CATCCTAAGAAAAGGGGGGTTTAATGATCAGTTGCATGACTTAAATTCACTCAGACTGTATTGTGTTAATACTGTGAAATATTTCTTTACAGAACAAGAACATAAATAGAAATAGTGTTTTGATCAAGAAATACAATTCCACAAAATGATGGCTGTACCTTTCCTTTAAAGATTCTCAATTCACGTAGTTCTCGTAAGATTTCTTTGAAGAGAATTTCTAGGTTTTTATTTGCCAGGAGGTTATTTAAGGGTCAGTTCTCACTACCTACAATTCACCAATCTTCCCTTGTAGTTTTCCTACATGAAAACTGGTTTTGATTTGATTTTTTGGTTTTTGGAGTTTTCTTTCAGTCAATATTCTTCTGTTTCATCTGTTCTATGTTTCATTCATCACAGAAAAAATATTTTTCAGATTTTGGACTTTATAGTCCAAAGTAATTTATTTTGTGTGATGTGAAATATCACATTCATAGAGTGAAAATATGGTCTCAATAAACTTAAGAGAATTAATTTCTGTTAACTTTCAGAGGGGCAAGATTTTGTCTATATTCATCAATAAAGGTGTCAATATTTACTAACAGTTATATAACATCATTATTATTATTATTAATTACAAGTAATGGAAGTATCTTTGGTAATTGTGCAAATTGTTGGCAAATGTTGACATTTTATTAGTGACTCCTACATTGATCATGTTAAAATACAACAAACATTGATTCTGTACTTAATTGCTTTATCCTTCTCAGCAATGACTGAGACAAACGTCTGGTCAAGTTTTCCTTTGGAACTTCAGTTAAACTAGTGAAAATAAATACTTAAAATTGATGCTGAAGAGTTTTAAAGCTTGAGAAATTGCATTATATTGTATTTTTCAGATTTGATCTTAACAAAGTTTTCCTTTATTATCATAAGTTTTTCTGCTATGCCGTAACATTTTTCTATGGTCATTTTCGAGACTTATGAATGGTTTGAAGAATAGCAGATGACATGCATTGACCTGACAGCAGTTCAAGTACTTCAATTATAAATATACATTAATATGTCATATTGCAATGACTAATTACATTGAAATGTGTTGATTAATTATCCCATAAGAATTCTACACTGTGGTATTCTTACAAGGTGACATCTGCAAATGCAAGCCTGACAATCTGATGAAGAAAGTGGCTTGTAAGTAGGACCTTTAGCATCAAATAGCTGCCCTGAACAAATCTGCGTGAACGTGGTTTGAGTTTTCTGTGTCCTTCTGAGACCAAGACCCTCCTATTTTGTGTCATTAAACCTTTTTTTTCTCAGTTTTAAGTGAAGCACCTTGTAAATCCTTGTATATTTAGGAAGTGAAATAGCTATCCCCCTACTCCCTCTAAAACTCCCACCCCATAACAAAGAACTAGCAAACATTTCTGCTTCAGGAAAGAAAGTGAGTTTACAATTAACCCTTGACACTGTCATGGCATTGTCATTGATGTGTTTACATCATTAAACTCAAAAGCGTGATAAAGAATCTTCCTATAGTAGTGATTATATAAAAGAGAGTTTTTTGATCTAATCCTTACTACCGTGTTCATTAAATCATAGGATATGTTCAAAGTCATTGTACCTTCACTTTTAGATATTAATATTCAAGGGAGCACCTTTAAAAATACCTCAAATGTTATATCACTTTTGTAAAGCCAGAACCAATGAATGCACTTTTCCCTCAGATAAGTACAAATTAATGGTTATTATAACATTTAAAATCATATCCTAGTGTATGTGTGTATTATGCAAAACCTGATTAAATTAGAAAGGTTATGTGTAAATATATGTATAAATAAAACCTCTAATCATTAATGCGTGCAATCACAACACAATATCAACACAACATCACAACTTCAACACAATATGATAATATTTTAATAAAGTATATTACAAGGAAAGTGATAAATCTACTAAAAGAAAAAAGAATTATATTTAGTGAACTTGAATTTTTTTATTCTACCCGGTTAGTGGTATTATCAGCTTGAAGTATCAATGTTCATCTTTTTTGTATGGAAAAATGATCCTAAACCCAGTAACATTCTTTTGGTCATTTAGCATATTAAAGGAGTCGTGCTAGTACCAAGCATGATAAAACGTAACATCCCTATATGATTGAAGGCCAAAATAAAACAAGGAAGTTTCTGTAGCTTACCAAAGACATTTAGAATTTAAAAATATCTTTAATATGAATTCAGATGGGAAGTAAAAATTCAAGATCAGGAGGAAGTGTAGAAAGAAGGAAAGAAAAACACTGATCGGGGTTATAGATGTTCTGTCCTGGACATTGATGAAACAGTCAGAACAAACAGAGATGGCATCCAGTGAAGAGATGAATTGCTGCTGCTGCTGCTACTTTGCTGAAGGAGCTTTGAAATGGAAATAATAACAGGCTTGAATGTCCTGATCAAGCAAGGTTGTATGTGGAAATCAGAGCTGTACTTGGCAAATGATAAGAAAAATTGCAATCAAAGCTGGGTGGCAGAAGTGCAACATGCATGTCCACAGAAGAATTAGAATTAGGCAATATGGCAAGGATTTAGAAATGAAAATGTTCAAAGGCAGAAATGAATTGTCTTTTTTAGAGAAGAGTTCAAACCTAATCTTTACTAGCACACAAGTGCACATAAAAGGTATCTACTGACATAATCAAATTTCGATTTACACCAGCATCTGCAGCAGCAATATTTGGGCCAACCTGCTTTTATTTTAAGTGCATGCTACTAAACTGGATGAAACCTTTCCAATAGTCACAGGGAAGTGAATAGAGAAGTAGAAAGGGGAGCCACTGACAAAATCCCATAAAACAGTTATATGAAATGATTGTGGCATCTCTGGGACTTGCAGTTCTTGAGCAGCTTAGCTAAATATGCAGTGTCAGGGGTCTGAATCAGATGAGTCATTGATTCTATTGAGGTTCTGGAAATGGAAGAATCTCTAGTGGACTATGGGTCTTGCTTTGAAGCTGTGACATCCTGGAAAGCCTACCATGATCTATAGAGGTGGAACCCGTGTTACTACATTAACTTTCTGGCCAACTCATGAAAAGGCTGTCATAAAAGAGAAATCTGTGTTTCAATGAAATGGCATTTCTCAGTTAAACCATACCTATAGTCCTAGAGCTCCATTTAAAACTAATAAACATCTATTAACCTCCTTCAGGCACCAAGCATCTGAAGCCAGTGAAGGCTCTGGTTTGAAAAAAAAGCAGACCTGAAGTATAAGCAAAGAATGTGTGGGGAAAATGGTTTCATCAGTTCTTTTTGGGAAGTCCTGTGGAACTGCCAACTGTACAAAACTGAAAGGGGGCAACCAGGTATATCATGAGCAACCATTCGGAACATACTGGAAAAAAGGCAAATAAGAGATTTAGGCCAGATAGAGATTGAGGGTTTTTTCTAATAGGAAACGGAGCTGTGAGCAGAAGAAAACTTTTGTGGTTTTTGTTGGTTTGATTTGGTTTGGGTTGGGTTGGGTTGGGTTGTTTTGTTGTGGTTTTTTTTTTTCCCCTTTTGATTCCTCCTTTGAAGAAACAGCCATTTTTTGAGAATATTTTCATCTACATGGTCCCAAAGTTGGCTAACAACTTTGGTCAGAATACAGAATGGTGCCATATGTTCTTTCTGTGGCAATTTTGCTTAAATAGCTATCTTTTAACAGAAACATTGAAAAGAGTATTAAGTATAAATGCTGATAAAACAGCTGTCACTTTGCTGTTATAATATGCTTATAGTAAGGTTATGACATGAGCAGGTTTGGAATGTTTCCTGTTTCAATTAAAATCCCTTTTGTTTAAAAATAAAAAATCTACCAGGTCTCATTAGTTTCCTAGAATCCTTGTTTGTAATCCATTTGAAAAAGCTATTGGTTTGGAAATTTTTTTTATCCGAGTGCTAATACTGTGTCACTGACCTGTAGAAAGCTGCAGCCATACTATTACATAGCAGTTTTCAGGCTAAATTTGAGTCCTCTGGGAATTGCAGAATGAATCTTAAGAGAGTGAAAGTAAATCAGGCAAAGCCCTTGCCTTCTCCCTCCCCACTTTCCCTCCCTGTTTACCCCATTTCCAAAACTCTCTGAAAGTTTTAGCTTTGGCAGCCAGGGAGATATTTTACGGATGTTTGAGGGGAACCGAAGCCAGGGGACCAAAGGCTGCTGATTGCTGGGTTCATACTCAATGTTGGGCAGAGGTTCCCACCTCCTCACACCTTCTCTTACTGCTGCAAAGCAAGCTGGGCTGTTCAAGGGCAGCACATCAGGGTGGCTGTCTAAGCCACATCTTTGTGATGGTGTGAAGATCCCAGTTCAGGCTAGGGTAGGGCAGATGAGCAGGGCTAGGGCAGACTGTGGGGTGGATTGGGGTAGATGAAGGAACAGAAACTCCTCTGAGCTAGCCCTGCCAAAAAGGTGGCCTTGCTGAAATCCAGAGTACAGAAGTTTGTGTGGATGCATGTGGCTGGGTCTCAGGATCTGGAAAAAGGTTTAACTGAATAGTTTGGGGTTTTTTGGAGGGTTTCCTTCTCTCTCATTTCTGCAGGGGAACGGGGGGAAGGTGAAGTCAATATATGAGCATCTTCATGGGTATGAGCTAGGAATAGCAAGATTTAAGATAGCTAAAGATTTCAGGGATGCCAGAGAAAGGAAGAAGTGAGGGAGAGAGCTAAATACTGCTAAAAGTGGAGTTGTCAAGAAAGGTTGAGTCCTGGTGCCACAGTCCATTAGCAGAAACAAAATTTATTTATTTCTTACTGAAAGCAAATACAAGTGATGGTGTTGATAAGTCAGTGAAGAAATAACTGTTTGGCAGAGAAAAATGTCAACATACATAGATTTGTCTGAAGTGTATCTATGCAAAGTAGAGATAAAATTTTTGATGGACTGTGACAGGTTTTAAGATAAATAGTTATTTTGTCATTTTTTAATACCTTAAATTAAAAAAAATATATATATTTCTGCTTAAAGATAACTCTCAAGTATCTATGAACAGGTACCTAAAACTGAAAAGAGTATGGAGTGAAGCAGAAATAGCTAACAGGCCTCAGATGTTTGCAGGGATCTTTGCTCTCATTCTTTTGTTTTACAGACATTTCTGTGTCTTCTCCAGATTTCTGTTCGCTGTGTTTGCATTCAAACTACAAAAACTTGATTACCAGTCTAAAAATATGACCAAATGGAACACATAAATTCTGTTCATTGTAGGTTTCTGAGGTATACCACCAGTCCTCACAATTTAGGACAAGATGGTAATTTTGTGATGTGCTGCTTTAAAAATGCCAGCTAACGATGTTTTCTACTAGATCAACAGAATCTGAATTACTGATTATTTTACACTGCAATATATGAAAGTATTCCTTAAAATTTTGCTGTGATTACCAGAGTACCTAGCTTCTGTATAACCTCCTTAACCATGTGTTTCTTTGACACCTTAATCATGAGAGAAGGGAGGAAGACTGTTCTGGATACCCTGGTTTGCTTGAGATATTTCCAGCACATACAAAGTTGTTTTCTCTATCTTCTTGAATTTTTTTGTGGGGCTTTTCACCCTTTTCCTTCAATATAATCAAGAAAAATAGCAGGTCTCCCATAACTGTAACTAAATCTCTCTCATTTTAATTTTTGAAGGTATAACACTGTAGAATTTAACATGAGAAGTAACATTTTCAGTTATAATTATCACTGAATTACACGTAACTTCAGAAAATGAAAAGCATAAAACCTAAGCCAACTTTCTCAAAAGTTGCCTCCTGGCTGTCACTGAACTACTTTCCATCTAGTTTTTGAATTGAGCCAAATGTCTAAGTATGGCTCAGAAAGGAAGACAAAAGTGTGCTGTTCTTCACTTGCACAGTGGTATTTTAAGTTCCTGTGAGTGCATAAGCATGCATCTCTATAAGCAGTCAGCACCAAGCATATCCCCAAAATGCTACCATTAAGCTATTTTAAAATTCATGATTGATTTTTCCTTAACTTTTCAATGTGAAAACTCCCCTTTTCTATAGGCAGGAAGACAAAAATAATTCAGATTTAATGCAGTTTTAGTTGATATCACTTAAGGCTATTTGAATGCTCCCTATCCCACTTCAGGTCAGAACGTGAGCCGACCATTTTTCTGTGAGAGTAACCCAGAGAAAATTCAAACTTTATCGCAGTTATCTACATAGACATACCTAAACAGCTGGATCATTTTTATTCCTCGATATGAAAGTGGAGACCTTAAAAAAAATTGCAAAGAAATTATATTTAATAAAAATCTAAGATTCTTTGCTTCACAACTTTTGTTTATTCAGTGTTCCTACCCAAGCAGGAAAGAACAAGGTGAATTGTCTAAGATTCCCATTTCTTTTTAGTGACTTTTTCTTAATTACAATGAGGAAAAGTAGGGGGGTTTATTGTACAAATTAATTATGGAGAGGACATAAGGAAAAAAAGGCTGTTTGTGTAACTTTTAATGTTTTGCACATAGATCTTATATATGTTGCAGTTTCTCCTCTTTTTTAAATGTACAAAGATATATCTATTTGTGGTCATCAAAAAAGAAAAGGGTCAGACTATGGTAAAATGGATTAGTCCCGAATGATTTAATTTATTTAGTGGAGCACACATTCTAGCTGAAAGCTCTCAACTGTAATAAAAACTGTTATTTTATTTCTTCGTAAGAATTACCACACCACACAAAATAATCCAGCACATGAATAAGACAGCCTATTGTGAATGAATGGATGATACAATAATGAGAAAAAGTACTAAAAAAGAAATCCTTTAGAAAGAGCAACATATTGGGAGATGAATCCACTCTGGTGTTACAAGAACAGTGGCAGCACCAAAGCTCTCCTGTGTGGAACGTCCCTTTGTAATCTCATTATTGTTTTCTAAGGCAGGAAGACTTGAAAAGAGCTTTAAAACCTATCAAGTCTTCCTAGAGGGACACTACTATTTCTGTAGCTGGTTAAATCAGAGGGAGGCATTTTGGAAATAGTAAACCTGATCCACATTTCCCATTGGTTCCTATTTAATTTTTTTCCACTGAGAAGTAAAAGTTAATGTGCAAATTTCTGCTGTACTTGAACCACTATCTTTTGTAGATGGCACTTCCAAATTATGCATGTATAAAATTTTTATTCTTGAGGTACTGTAGATAAAGACAAAAAGGAAGTAGGAAAGAGAGGAATATAAAGTTTGAAAAAATGATGTAACATCATAGTAAAATTCATAACAAATGTTAACATTATGTTGGAAGATAAGATTAATGAGAAGTTGAACAGACTCTTCACCCCTTTCCTTTCCATTGTGCTGGTAAGAACAGACAAAAGGAGCATCAAATAGAACGGTGTCTGGATTCCACCACAGATATTTGTGATGCATGTGAGTTTTCACTGTGGCAATTCAAACAGCCTTACTGAAATGAGTGTTGTTGCCACTATTTGACATATAGAGAAGCAGAGGAACTTGAGGACAAAGTTCACAGAAGGTGCATTTAAAGTGACTGTTATGTGTGAAATGACTTAAAGAGAGGGCAGCTCAGACTTGCTCCTTTGAGACAGGTATGGAGAATGATTTTAGGTTTTTGCCTCTCTCTCAATATTACCTTAAGGTGCTCGCACCAACCTGTTTCTTACTCCCAGATCATGGCACATTCTTGACTAACAGCCACCAACTAAAAGGCATTCTGAAAATATTTTTTGCACCTCAAGTTCATTAATAAACATTGTGTGATGTTGGTTTGTAATTCTCACTGACATCAGATAATCATACCCCTCCCTCGATTATGCAAAACTGAAATATTTTTTCCTTACACATTTTTATGATCCATGTAATCACTGTGAATTAGAGAAGTAAGTAAAGGATTTCAATGAAATGAGGCTATGAATTGATCTGCTAATTATCTGGCCTGTTCTGTTGTCTGACATCTGCCAATATGAGAAGATACTGAAACCCTAAATTGTCTGTAGTATTCATTCCATTGAAAACTCCTGAGGTAAACAAATCCCATTGACCAACATCACTTTGTGAACAGATTAATGTCTGTCCCTCAGGAGCTTTGCAGACACACCTTCTATCACTTTCCCATCATTTCCATTTTTTCATACTTTCACAGTAGACAAGTCTGTGCTTACATATTGTGAGGTCAGTCAGACCAGTCACAATACTGCCATCTTACACCTGAAGGCAGAGTACAGTCTATAACTGTGAGACTCTTTTATCGTGTACCACCACAGACCAAATTCCCCCATAGCTTCCCATATATGCCCCGAATCAGTGGAAAGGCATAACGATAACATTTATGTCACATAGATGTCCTGTACTCAATTCTTTCTGCTTAGAGCACGTGACTGGGAGGATCAAGATCAGAGAATACTGTGAGTTCTTGCAGGCAGCAATGCAAGTGCAAGTAGTCATAGAAAGGATTGGGTAAAGGTATGCCCTTAGGTAGAGTCAAGAAATACTTATAATGACTATGCGAGCACTGAGAAGTAGATTATTGCCAAGATCCAACACATGTAAGTCCTCCTTTAGCAAGGGAGTAACTTCAGAAAGGCAACAGGACTCTTGAGCTCCTCCAGCCTCTCCTGAACCCCTCAGTGAACTGCAAAGCAGGCAGCAGAAAGCTGAAATGACAGTTGCCCTTTCAGAGCTGAGTTTGGAGGATGGTAGATGCCAGCCAGGTGTTTCACTCGAGATTACTCTTGTGTAAAACCAAATGTGATAGAATTGAAAGGAGAACAAAACTGAGCTAAGCAGCAGATGTTGCTATCTCTGGTCTAATTGCATTCTTCCTTTACATGTTTCAATTTATTATTTTTTTAAAAATAAGTTTAATTCCAGTCTGATTAAGAGCTTTGGTTTGGTTTGTTTTGCACATTTTTCATGTTTGCAAGTTTGATTATGTTCTCCAATGACAGAACTTGGTTTTGAAGTCTCTAGAGCTCTGCAGCAAAGGAGGAATGACCCATATTCAGAAAGATCATTCTGTAAAAATGATGAAAACTTTCTATGAGTATGTCTAACCTGTGGAATACAGACAAGCTTTCCAGTCCTGGGTCTGTGACTTATTTCCTTACATATCTTAAATTCACCTCCTGCCCTGCATCTTCTCCACTTTTCTCATTAAGGAAAAATAGTTGTGCTTCTTGTGGAAAGGAGAAAAAAGCTTCTTCTAGTGCTGTGCCTTATCTGAATGATAAAAGGACCAGCATTTTGTAGTGTTCTGCAAAATATTTTGTGCAAAATTCATGGGATCTAATAATGTTGCTCTATTTTATCCTTAAAGGTTTGGTGTAGAAGATTACAATGAACTTGACACTTAATTGATCTCTGTACATATATGCACATCCATGTACATCATCATGTACATCAGCACTGATTGACAATCATGTGAGTCACATCACAGTCATAGCAACTTTATGTGAAACAAAAGCTTTTTTTTTCCTCTAGTTATCTCACAGACTGGGAGGGAAAAAAATCGCTTTTATATCACTTGCCTTTCTATATGTGTTATTTTTCTGTAAGTTTTTCAGCAACAGACCAAGGGCTGGAGGTGAGCTTACAGACATCAATGTTCTTAACACAATTTAGAAACCCAAATCAATGAAAATCAGTTGTAAGTTCAGATGCATTCGAGATACTGAGGTAAATAGCATCACAAGAATATGACCAGTTGTCTCTGGCAGTTAATCCAGAAAATCAAACTATAAAAGCCTGGGATAGTCAGTTCCCAAAGTGATAGCAACCACGGCTGCACTAGAGAAAACCCTTCAATTTTCTCACCACTTGGTTTTCAATTACAGAACTTGTGCTGCCATTCTGCCTCAATACAGGGCAACAAATTGCAGCATGCATCATGTCATCCAAATCAATTATATCTGCTTCCACCCTGATTGTTTTCTTTTTTTTTTTCAGAGCAGTGAACTTTGTTCTTTAACCTTCTGGGTCTCTTCTAAATCGCACATGGGCTCTCAAAGCTGTTCTACTCCAGTAACACTTGAGTCACTCTTGTGATGAACTCCTCTGGCACTTCTGTGACAATTTTGCATTGGTATGAAAGGAGCTATGTGCTGCTCCCAAAAAACCAATATTGCAATAATTTCTTCTCTGATTTGAAAGATGAGATTTTATATCTAAATTGGAGATCATGAAGTAACAGTTCAGTCCCCAAAACCACCATGATCAGCCAATGAACAAGTTCTTATACTTTTTATCCAAGCTGTTCACAGGGAGCAAAATGAATATGCAATTTATTCATAGACAAGACATAGAGTTGTTGATATGAAAATGGAGGTATAAGGAGCACTAATAATTTGATAGACTAGAAGACTTCTCCTTTGCATGGCAAAGGGTCAATAAATAAAACTTGCCAAGAGTCACAGTTTTAGTTCCTCTTAGAAGCCGATGATTTAACATGCAAGTTTTACTCGTGTTGGTTAGTCAATAACAATTCCTGAAGGGTCTGAATACTATATTGGCATTTATTTACTGGTGTCTGTCATATGCTTCATCCATCAAGTGAACTGTTGTTCCTGTGGGATAAAAGATTGAAATTGTACTAGAAACTGCTTGGAAAATTTCTTTCCTACAGTACTCTGGCAATTTTAATTCTGATCTTGGATGAAGAAAGTAAAAGCAAGCTTATATGAAAATTAAAAACAACAGGGAAGAAATGAACTGAACTTTTTTTTTTTAACCCCATCAATTCCTACTCTATTAAAAAGATATAGCCATAAATATATACATAAGATATAGTCAAAAAAGATACAAAGATATATACATAATAAAATGTAGAACAAGTATGAGGATTTTTTTTCCTATAGGCAAATATATATTCTTTTACACATACACACATGCATACATATTTAGATTGGCATTGAGTGAAATACTAAGTTGTGAGAATTAATAACCATTAGTAGTATTGACATGTGTGCCACTGTAGCTTTTTTTCACACAAAAAGCTCTGCCACACAGCTCAAAGCTAGAAATAAAAGTCCAAATATTCTTCTTTAAAAATGTTGTGGTTTACATTTTGTGAAAGAAGGCTAGCAGTTAAAAATACCTTTTGTTCAGCTACTGTAAATGTATATTCATATGGATTTTAGCAGTCTCTTTTATTTTGAAATCTCATGCTGTGAGAGACCGAAAACTATATGTGGATATGTAAGGATGAAATGGGCTTCACAAACGCAGCAGTTGTTTGTGATTCTAGTTACATACAAATTCAGAAATACAACGTGCATATAGATATGTAACCTGGAAAGCTGATTACGTCCCGGAGCAGATAAAACTGCTATTTAAGTCAGTAAAAAGTTTTTCAGCATGATTAATTAGGAAATTACTATTGTCATATCATGACTAGTGTATTATAACTGTACAGTGTCAAACTGTCCAAATTTTGGAACTTGTGTTTTATAGCAACCCTAGATGACACTGACTGAAGTAAATGCTTTTATAAATGATGCTATACAGCAGCACTACAATGTGCTCTTGAAGTTCCTTTAATAAACATAGTCCTTTACAGCACTGATACAGCAACTCTGCTGAGTCCTAACCATAATGAAAGTAAAAATGACAATGTGC
>VZTU01002941.1:365-24734 GCA_013400835.1 Zapornia atra | reverse complement strand
GAGGCCCTGGCACAGGTTTCCCAGAGAAGCTGTGGCTTCCCCCTCCCTGGCAGTGTTCAAGACCAGGTTGGATGGGGCTTTGGGCAACCTGGCCTAGTGGAGGGTGTCCCTGCTCATGGCGGGAGAACTAGATGTTCTTTGAGGTCCTTTCCAACCCAAACCCAACCTAAATGATTCTGTGAATCCCTACCCATACAGAAGGACTATCTGCATATTTTAATAAAACACGAAGGGAAGCTATCCAAGTTTCAGCTACTGAACATATTTTCTGTCTTTTAAAACTGTGTGTGTCCATTAAAAATATAAATAAAAAATATAGTAAGAAAATGAGAACTTGTGGTTCTCACACAAAAAACCCAGAAGTGAAAAATAATCTCTGCATTAATATGGTTTCAATAGGATGACACTATTAACATGAACTTGAAAGAATTCAGTTCTGCCATCAGCAGAATTCGCAACCACTTCTATAGTAAGAGGGAGGAAACTGCAGGTGTTCATCTAGGTATCTCTTGATCTTGTGCTTATTCTAAGATTCAGTCTTGACTGATCTCAAATAAAGATGCAGGGAACTTACCTCTCCCTATAGAACATCACAATATCTTGTTTTAATTTGGAATTAAATAATGTTACCGGTGATTCTATTGAATATGGTGGCAGTTTGTCAGAGATTAGTTTAGCTAATACTTTCAGTAACTATATTGTAACTCAGTTCTGACATTTTGCAGTTTGTGTTGTTAAGAAACTATCCCCCAGGCAAAATAGTGAGTCATTATTCTACTTTCTTTGAAGTGAGAACAGAGAACAAAAGACAGTAAATTGCTGGTCACCATGGATACCTGCTCCTTTTATCACACAGGTATTTTTATGAGACTTATTTTCAGGAAAAAACTGTAAATTATCTGGTAAGATACTGATTTTGGGGGAAAAAATCAAAATCCTTACCTCTCCCTTAGCCTCAAGAAAACAAGAATGAATTTTTTCACAATGTGCTCAGTGGCAAAATTCTCCTGCGCATGGGATGGGTGTGGAGAACTTCAAGCTTTTCAACCATTTGGCAACTGCCTTTTCAAAAAAAATTCCTGTTTACCAGGAATTACTCTTAGTTTGCAGGCGGTTACTAAAATCATACACCATTGTAGTGGGATTTGCATCAAGTAGGTTGCCTCTTAATATGAAACCATAACATTGGCAGGAAATCTGACACCATCCCAGTCATACCTGCTCTGCCTCAGAGGACACTGCAGCTCTATGTTTCCGCTTACCTGCGTGGAAGTGCACATAGTTTCTGTCCCGTGTTGCTCACAGATGACAGATTGAGGAAAGGAAGCATTATTTCTCTTCATCACAAGCAAGGCTCTGAAATGGCAGGGTATAGATAGATCCTCTAGAGTACTTTGATGTGATCGCACCTGGCCACGCAAACCAAAGACTATGTCACAATCCATGAGCATCCATGGATCTGGAACTAAACCAAGGCAGCCAAGAGCAAAAGCCAGAAATGGTACAGTGTCTATGGCTGGCAGCTGGCCAAGGTGCAGCGTTTTTTCCCAGGCTGAGATTATCCAGCTGCTGAACCTCTCCAGAGGAAATGGGCTGGCAAAAGAGAGGTATTCAACATGTTAAGAAAAGCAAAGTGAGAGATCCACTACAGAATAGTGAATGCTGCACATGGAGGCCAGATCTCCCATCTGGTTATCAAAGAAACTGGCTTAACAGGTGCTCTAGATCAACCCCACTACACTACTTGAATCCAGGGTCATGTTTACCACAGTACTTACTGAAGAGAGCAGGTTGCAAAGGCAAGAGAGGCAGGAGGACATATCACACAGGGGTAGCAGATCTGTGCCTTGGATTTGCGCCAGGCTGGACACCACTGAGAATAGTCTGGCATCATCTTGACCAGATTAGCTTTCCTCTACTCACACTGCAGTTTATGGAAGTAATTTTAAATCATACAGCTCAGCACACTGTTCATCTCTGACAAAAGTCTCTTTTGGTAGAATGTCTATTTGGTCTGGTTCATGCTTTGGTACAGTTTAGGCACATGGCTTTGCCTCACCAAGCAGATCTGGTTTTGTGAATGCACACCAATGGAGGAATGCAAAGTTTCTTAGGTAACTGTTTTACTGGAGCAAGCCTATCAATCCAGTACCCAGACTTGGTTCTCTGAGCCAGACCTTCAGCTTTTTGAGGTCAATACAGTTTTATAGCTTTAATATAGGCTATAAACTACAAGTCCAGTGAGAAATCAAGTCTGAAACATTCACGTCAACAGGACCTTAGATTCTGTACAATTAACACATCTCTTTTTCTGACATCTGGACAACTTGACATTTGAGGTGTTTGCACTGGTGTGAACAGGAGGTTTTGCTTTCTATTGATCCCAGCTGTAATTCCTTTTTGTGAACTTCAGTGCAAGGAGGGTCTCAATCGTAGGATCCAGCATATCAGAATGATGTTCCCTGAGTTGAAGCAGATGTATTTCAGAACTGGACCATGAGCAAAAATTTTAATATTACTTTTTGATTGCTTACTTATTAATCACTCCACACACAAGCTGATCCCACCATAAAGGTTATTCTGCAATTGTCAAAAACAAACCCTGACATTGCAACTCCATTTTTTAATATCTGTACTCGTTGCTAACTGCTCAAATATGATACTTACAGATCTAAGCATTGTTCCTTTTGGGTAAAGTCAATCTGAATGTTCTAACAGAAACACTTCACTTGAAGACAGCATTATTTGGAAACGTGAAGAGAAGAGAGTTCTAGATTTTATAAGATTTTATGTTTAAAATGATGGTTTTATGGAAAATAGTTGTAAATGAGAAATGACAAATTTTTCAGCAGGAAAAAAAATCCAGAAGCAAAAAAACCTCCCAAACCTGTCCCAGCCAACAGTAAGTGGCTATAGATATTTGCTTCCTGCTAAAGAGTAATGTGGGGTTTAGCAGCTGACAGTTTCCCTGGTAATATTTTCAGTACAAGGGGTTTATTTATTTCTAGCATAAATTATCCAACTTAAAAAGAAGTAGAACCTCTTAGTGATGAGTAAACAGGATTGTGTTTGGGCATGAGTAATGCCATGAATCCTTTCTTATTTTATTCACAAAAGGGCAAAAATCAGATGTGTGAAAGATAAGGGGGGTACAGCACATTGTAAAGTGAATTTTTAAAAGGTAGGTCTCATGCTGGCTTGTGCCAAGGAGAAGTTTTACAATGTGCTTCTACACAAACTCTTGCTGTTCCCAACCCTGGAAATACCATTGCCAGCATGTGTGCCTCATACAAGCAGATTGCCAAAGCTCACCTTATCAGTTTTACCAGCTGTATACAGCCTTTTATACCACAGTGCATACAAAGGCAGGCAAACTTCATTTCCATCACATTTGGTATAGAAATGAATGTGTTTTAAAAAAAGGTAATGAAGTACTTAAGGTTATGGTTCAGCATAGGACATGATGATCTTAAAGGTCTTTTTCCAACCTTGTAATTCTGTGATTCTGTGAAAAGAGACTGGACCTGGGCAGCACCTGTGCATGGGGAATGAAATGTAAATGGGGTAAGTCTGAAAGCCCTCAGAGTAACTCTCTGATACTCTCCACGTAAGGCTAACCCTCCTCAGAGCTCCCTGAAATCCTTAAAGTGTCCATTATTATTTATTTTCCTCTGCAGAAAATATACATCAAGGAAAGTAAACACAGGTATCAATTCATAAATATGAGTGGAGAACATTAAAAAAAAACCCACAGAAAATTCAAATTGTAGAATTTTAAAAGTGCTTAGTAATATGGTAAACAAATGCCACTATCAATCTCTTGATGTGAGGGACATTGCATCTGATTTTTCTCCTCCTGGATTAATAGTGTACTGGGAGGCAACTGTAGGAACACTCCATCAACCCACACACAAGGTGATAAGGATGAACAGTGACAGAGTGCACACATGCTGGGGCCAACAGATGATAAGAAAGCTGGGGAAATAATGGATTCCATTTATTTCTTTTGTCTCAATCTGAATGCAATGCACTGAGATTCAGTGGGCATATGAAACCTGATGAAGTTCACTAGAAATTTTTAAAGGTTCATAGAATTGCTGTCCCCATAATAGAGTTCTTGAGTTTTGTTTCTTAAGAGTTTGATTTCTGTTGCATGGTGCAAAAATGAATGTTTTGAAATAGTTTCGAGTTGGTTGCAGTTTCAAATTCCTAAACAAGGCAGTTTTAAAATAGTTTTTCCTCTATGTTTTGGAAGATGTTTTGGTTTGTCTTGTTTGTTTGGGGTTTTTTTTAATGAAAATCAAGTCCCCCATAACTAATAGGAAACATCTAATTAGTCTATAGAGTAGCTAGCTTCAGAAGATGTGGAGGTTTACTGAGCTAAGGGGTTGTGACATCCTCCTTCACAACTGTGCAGCAGGAGCCAGCATGTTGCACCAAGTGCCTGCTTCTTGGTGTAGAAATGGCTGCATGGATGCATAGTTCTGCAGGACTGCCATACTCCCTGAAATCTCATGGGTCTTCTAGTCCAAATTAGATGTGCTCACCAGCTAGTGTCCCTCTTTGAGATAGTAATCTTGGGGTTGTTAGTAGTGTTGTTACTGTTATTATTATTAACCTTAGGAACTGGTACTAAGACAAACAAGTAAATTTTTATGATTTGAGAGATTACTTCCTCCCCAGAATTTTCTTAGTTTACTTGGTTATTCAGCAGAATGATGTCCATCTCTAAATTACTGCTTAGAGAACAGCACAGCCACATATCTGATTCCTAGGTTTAGGCTGAAGTAAAGTCTTTGACTATAAATTCTCCTTTCTATGAGGGCACAGGTGGATCCTATGTTTGGAGAAACAGAACTGCTGTGAGTGGATTAGATTAATCTTGCTGTAGTTTGCTGTCCTCTTCTTCAAAGCATACAAGGAACTTGGTGTATGCAGTGTTTGATAACTTTGACTTTTCACGCTCCTCGTGGACTAGAATATAAAAATCTTTATGCAGCATCTTCTCACTTTGAGGCTTCTGTTTATCACTTTCATTTATTTGAGCTGTCTCCCTGATATCAAATGCTCTAATGTTTTTGGCATAGATTGCTGCACAAAAAAGGCATCTCCTAGCTTCATGATGACAGTTTCTTTCAAGTTTCTATTCTGTTCCTTTTGTGTCATTTAGTAATCCATACAGAGCATGCAAGGACATTCCAGCCATGACAGTTGACTGTCATTTTCTGTGGTTTTGTAATTTCTTTAAGTGTACAGACAGCATTAGAGGGCTCCTATTTCACACAGCACTTGAGGGCCTGATTATTCCCCATCACAAAGGTTAAGGCTTCTAGAGTGAAGCAGCATCTGGCTTAGAGTGTTCCACAGGTAGAAAAGATTAAACTGCAGATCTGCACATTGATGGTCAGCTTAGGGCATCCCACATCAATAAAAATCTGAGTCAAACTCAGAAGGGTTCAGAGAAAAACACTGAAAAGGGAAGGTCTGGAGAATAGGCCTGCACAGGGCTGAAGAAACAACTTGGTTAAGTCTAGCCGAAAAGGACTGACATGCTACCAGCCTCCTAATATGTAAAACATTACTGTAAAGAGAAGAGCAAGAAAACTGGTCAAAAGTATCCCAAAGACCATGTATCCCAGAGTGGCTCTAACAAATCTATTGAACTAAGTGATTAATAGCCCTACACAGCAAGTTTTGGCACATTTGATGAATGCTGTCTCTCCTTCCAACAGTGACACCAGATAATGCCACCTGGGGCATGGAAGCGCATCTCTAACCCCTCGCTTAGAGACGTGAGTTTTGCTCCTTTGCCTCCAGGCCCAAAGAGGTCTCAAAATCCATAGTGGACATTTTTATCTTTCTCCTCCACTCATCATCTCTTTTTACACATTGTATTTGCATCTGTGATTATAATCAAAATTCACAATGATTATTCTGCGATGCCTGAACCCACAGGCAGGCTAAGGTCTAATTTTACACATGGGCATATATGTTAGGTGAAACTCCTCCAGATTTTCCAACAAATCACCCTTTAATTCAAAGGTTCCCATCAAACTTTAGTTAACAGTACCCTTGGGTGTGTTCTAAATCCATGCTCATAAAATTCAAATTGCATTATTTTAAATTTCAGACTTATTTACAGAAGAAACACAGAATTTCATATATATTTTTATTTCCAAATCTCTAATTACTTGTCAGGCATCAAAGAGTTAAACACCCTCAGTACCCTTGGACATTTGGAGATGAATTGATAAACACAGTAGAGTGAATTAAGTCAGATGCATTTGCAAATCACATCAGGAGTAGGTTTAAAAGCTTTTGCAGGGGGGATTGTTGATTGTGCAAATTCTACAACAGTTGCTTATCAAGGATTGCTTTGAGATCCCATAAAGCTTTTAGTAAATGAGAAAGCTCTCCCTAAATTTAAAAAAAAATAAATTGTTTATGTATTGAATGCCATTGTGTTTACCTGTCATATATATTTAAAAAAACATGCACCCTAAAATCTCAGAGGCAAGACAAAAGAAAAGTTTGCCTGAAGCCTAAACCTGCTCTGCAAGAGATACCATCCTCCATTTAAAAAACCCAAAACCCAAGAGTGGAACAGCAATACGACCAGCTATCTTTCCTCTGAAGAAAATGAAGCTATTAAGGCTTCCAACTGCCTTAATTGCTTTCCATGCAAGGTACAAAATGCATAAAAGAAAATGAGCACATCAGTACTGAATGCTGAGCCAAAAGTGATGTAACATAAAACTCAAGAAAGGGAAGAATAGAATTAGGTTAAACTTGTTAAAGAGCTTTAAATTACTGCAGTTTATTAGGACTACGCTTCAAAAGGAATATTATTACACATTTTCTGTGGAGACATATTGTCCAGTGCTCATTAATAATTTTTCAGCTGTTAATGGCTTTATGTTTCTCTTGTATATGCTAATTTATCATCAAAAAAACCTCTAGAAGAGTCTATGTTGGCCTTAAAATCACTACCAGCCTATGTTGGAGACTATTTTAGTTGACAAATGAAAAAATCATGTATTTACCAAGGTGCTGATACTCAGAGTGGGCATTTTTACCTGTTCATCTATGTCTTTCTGAAGCCACAAATATTACTCAGTTTTTTGCATGAAACTAAATTAAACCACCTATTTTTTCCTCCCTACCTTCACACACTCCCAAAGGAGCTATAATTTGCAGATGCAGTAGACACACTCAGACAACAGAGTGATTACTAACTGGTATTCTCATCCTGCAGCTGGCAAATTTGAACATATGAAATGTGTAATAGCTGATAATGCTTATGGAACAGAAGTCTTTTCATAGTGAATCTGGCAAAAAGTAAAAAATATAATGGATTTTTTCATCTGCTTCTGTGTGATACATTTGATGCCCCAGTGGACATGTTAAGCAGCAATTCATTTTGAAAACTCCTTGAGAACTGGCATCCTAAGCATGGGAAAAAAGACATGATCTTGGAATGAAGAAAACTCTTGGCATTTACCACCTTAGCTTAATTTTCTCCTTCCATGAGATAATTTATTTTAAAATACCACCCCAGCTTCAGCCAAAGTGAACACATTCTCCATTTTTGATCCAGGCCTCAACCCGAGTCCCTCACTGGTTTTTTTCCTTCTTCAAATTTACAAGATGTCTCCCTGGGATTCAGTGACAGGACTTGTGGGAGAGGTTCAAAGATGCATCAAGGGAGGTTTAGACCATTACAAAGAATGTCTTTACCAAGAGGATGGTCAAACTGTGGAAGAGGCTTCCCAGAGAGGTCAAATTAAAGATGGAGTCATTAACTAAGGCCAAGCCCATCAGCGATGGTCACAGCAACTCTGGGAATCACATTTTGGAGGAAAAAAAACTGCAAGCAGACACTTTTTGCCACCAGAGAAGGGAGCAAGAAGATGTAAGAAACTGCAGGCACCAAGGCCAGGAAAGAAGCAGTAGGAGGAGGAGGCACCCCAGATGCCAGAGAGAAAGATGCCCCTGCAGCCCATGAAGACCCATGGTGGAGCCCATGGAAGAGGACGGGGAGCAGAGACCCCACCTGCAGCCTGTGGAGAGGCCCCGTGCTGGGGCAGGTGGAGACGTATGGAAGACACTGTGGCCCACATTGGAGCAAGACTCTGGGAACACTTCCAGCCCATGGATAGAGACAAAGACACAGAGATGAGTGAGAGAGAGAGAGACCCACGCTGTAGCAGGTTTGCTGCGGGGCAGGCTTGTGACCNATGCCCCTGCAGCCCATGAAGACCCATGGTGGAGCCCATGGAAGAGGACGGGGAGCAGAGACCCCACCTGCAGCCTGTGGAGAGGCCCCGTGCTGGGGCAGGTGGAGACGTATGGAAGACACTGTGGCCCACATTGGAGCAAGACTCTGGGAACACTTCCAGCCCATGGATAGAGACAAAGACACAGAGATGAGTGAGAGAGAGAGAGACCCACGCTGTAGCAGGTTTGCTGCGGGGCAGGCTTGTGACCCCACGGAGGACCAGGCTGGAGCAGTCTGGGCCTGAAGGTTGGCACTCCATAGAAATGACCCACGCTGAGTCAGCTGGTGAAGAGCTGAAGCCCTGTGGACAAGGACTCACATTGGAGAAGTTCATGGAAGACTGTCTCCTGTGGGTGGGACCCCACTCTGGAGCAGGGGAAGGGTGTGAGGAATTCCCCTCTCCAGCTAAGAAGGAAAAAAACTTGAGGAACTGACCAAAACCCCCATTCCCCCAGTCCCTGCCCCTCCCCATGCCACAGTGGGGAGAAGGAAGGGAGCAAGATCATTAATAAAGTTGNTGGGCCTGAAGGTTGGCACTCCATAGAAATGACCCACGCTGAGTCAGCTGGTGAAGAGCTGAAGCCCTGTGGACAAGGACTCACATTGGAGAAGTTCATGGAAGACTGTCTCCTGTGGGTGGGACCCCACTCTGGAGCAGGGGAAGGGTGTGAGGAATTCCCCTCTCCAGCTAAGAAGGAAAAAAACTTGAGGAACTGACCAAAACCCCCATTCCCCCAGTCCCTGCCCCTCCCCATGCCACAGTGGGGAGAAGGAAGGGAGCAAGATCATTAATAAAGTTGAGTTTGTGAAGAAGGGAGGGGTGGGGGAGGTGCTTTAAATCTGGTTGCACTTCTCATTATCTGACTCTGGTGTCACTGGGTGTGCAGTGCAGTGTAATAAATTAGAGTTTTCTTTCCTTTACTCTGTGTTGAGTCTGTTTTGCCCATGACGCTGATTGCGGAATGATCTCTCCCTGTCCTTATCTCGACTCCTGAGCCTCTCAATATATATTTTCTCCCCTGTCCAGCTGAATAGAGGAGTGATAAAGCGGCTTTGGTGGGCATCTGGCCTCCAGCCAGGGTTAAACCATCACACAGGTGAAAAAGTTCAGTTCTGTTCTCTTCTATTCTACTATCTGTAGCTCTGTCAGACAGGCACTTGATAATCAGCGTCTATGCAAAGCCACAGGTAATGTGTGCAACAATAAATTGCGTAAGACCACATCCTGTAGTCTCAGAGTACTGGTGTTCGCTGTGTAGGAAGTTACAATGTACTTCTTGTAGTCAATGTACAAATGCTTCTATATAGTGTATTGTTCCCACCTCTCAAAAGCTACACAATGAAGAAGGGTTTCCCTATGAAACTTGAATTCAGGTTCTACCAGAACAGAAAGTTGAGCACATCTGTGAAGCTCCAGATCATGGGAGACCTTGCTGAAAAGTGGTAGAAATGAAGTAATGATTTCTCAAATATTTATAATGTTATGCAATAACCTTTCACCAAGAGTAAGGCAAATCTCAGAGGCCTGCCCAGTTTCTAGGGTTTTCTTATGCTCCTGGTGAAGTTTCAAAGAGCTAAGGATATTTTACTGGATAGAATTAGCAGCCAGAGAAAATAACAAGGAGTTCATCATGGCAATGCAATGTTGTGGGAGTGGCTTAAAGAATATCCTCTGTAGAATCACTTGGAGGGGACTGGAGCAAAGTTTTAGAACATAGGTAAAAACTTTAGAAGAAACTTGGAAGCACCACTTCTTAACATGAAAATGAAAGATGCTGAAATGAAAACCAGGAAAGGAAGATAAGTAGATGCCCAGGGCTGACAGAGTGAAGGGAACTTTTCCAAGTATCCTCAGCTTCACAGGCAAAGGTAAACTCAGCTAATTGTTCCCATGAACTTTGATCCAAGTTTCATACAGAAGATTAAGAAGCTGAGACCAAGAACAACCATGCACCCATTGGAGAGCAGGAGCTGGAATGAATGCTGCTGCCTGCCCAGCCATGGCCGTCCCTCCCCTAAATCCCCACCTCCCATTCTTGACCCTGTCTGACAGTTCTCCTGCCTTTGAAGAACTTGCTTCACTTGCAGCAAAGAACTGCAAACAGATGATTCTGGCACGAGGACACTTGGACCACCACAATCCCAACTGCTTCCCACACTGTGACCAACCTGGGTTTTCGGTGCTCAAGTTGCCCTCACTAACTACATGCTAGACCATTTTCAAGCTGCTCACCCAAGCTTCCTCATCAAGTAAGATCAACAAAACTTTTGCTATTGCAGTTCTCTAAACAATGCACCATTGAAGTCCTCTTGATTAGTATAACTACTATGTTGTTCATTAAAGAAAAGGAACAATTAATGCTACATATTTTGTGGTGTTAAAACGCTGCATGGAAATACTCCGGGCATACAAGAATCCCACTTCCTGTGACTGAAATAAATGGCACATCCGTATTTGCAAGTAAATTCAATACTTCTGCTGACAAAGAGCCAGGAATGTCAGCACTAGATTTCTCACTTGGGTTCATTGCTGGCAGACATTGACTCCAGACACTCTGGTTCCATGCACATGCACACATGTAAGCTAAAGAGTGCCCAGGAAAACAGGCATCTCACAAAATTAATTATCCATTTTGGAAGGCAAAATAGTTCCATCAGTTATGTTTCATTTTTTCTCACTCAGAAGTTTCCCTGACATGATGTCTTACTGTCAGCTTTCCCTGAGGTGATATCCTCTTGTGCAGCCACTTTTCCCAAGCAGTTCCCTGGCACTGCTCAGGAGAGAACTCTCACATTTATTAGGGCCGTCTAATGCTTGGGGACTGGGGAAGGGACTGAAGTATTAAAAAGCCCCAAGCTGCAGTTCTGGCTGGAAGACTGTGTATCTGGTGCAGGAGCCAAGACCCATAAAGAGTTTTCTGGAAACTCCTTCTAAAGCTCCACCATAAAATCCTCATGGACTGAAGATCAGAAAGGGCAGCAGCCTGACAAGCAGGAAAAATGTGTGAAGCTGTTAGTGTGCCCTGAGCTCGAGAGCACAGCTGACCATTTGCTGCTTTCTACCATAGCTGAAATCACCAACATCTGGTAATGAGTCAGCACCTCTACCAACAGCGGCAGTTTCCTCTACAGCATCACTGCTGCTACTACCAGCTCCGATCAGAGAGCAAGACCTTTTGTATGGACCACAGGTCTACCTTAAGGTCAGGGTAAAGCACTTAAGGTACATACCCTTTGGTGAAACCAGCAAAACACTACCTGGTTTCAAGCATTGCTTTCTTAGTAGGATCTGAGTCTCAGTCCTTTCCTTCTGTGGAGTGAGAGTTGCTGAATAAAAACAGCACACCGAAGAGCAACTTTTAAGAGCAACCAGCAGATGGGGATTTTTGGTGAAAGGTGGGTTGCCCTGAAGATATCAGGGAGCAGAAAAAACAATAAAAAACTTAAAAAATAAAAAGTCACAGCATACCTGAGTATTCACAGGGAGGCAGGAAAGGCAGGGTGCTTCATTCTGCTGCAAGTCGGAATAGCTAATTACACACCCACTTTTCAAAATCTTGGCCAGAAGCCTGACTTTTGCCTCTTTATACTGCCTGGCAGCATTACAGGTCCTGAGAAGAGATTTAAATCAATTCTTTGCTTGTTAGCAGTGAGCTATTCATTCCAGGAGAATTTCTGGCTGCCTGGTGCTATCCAGATTGAGTTGAAGATGTTATGGGTTTCTTAATTTTTTTCAGAGAAAGAAAAAAAAACTCTCTTGGGAAGCTCCATCTGTGTTAGTGCCACTGTGATTAGAGCTGGAAGTGCTTGAAGTGTCTCTTTCCTGATCCTATAATAAGGGCTATCAGCAAAAAGGGCAACATACAGGTTGCCAGACTCCTGTTTCTGTGTCACACGGGTTGACGGGTTTTTTTCCTGGGAGACTGAGGCAGGGCCTCTTGAGCAAGCTGCCTATGAGACATCACTAATGATCCAAATCTACTCTACTGGCTTTCTAATAACATTTAGTTTTCAGAATTGATTGCAAGCCTCTCCCCTCTACCTTGAGAATAGATTAGTTTTGTTTAAACATTACAACAAAGGACACAAGAAGAAGCATGTGCAAAAATGGATAGGCTGTATCACAGAATACAGGAGATAGAAGTATTCCCAGGTTGGGGTAATCCAGCTTGCAATTTAGGTGTATTAGGCAACCAGTGAGCACGTTGGTCTGTGTTTACATATCAAAGAATCACAGAATTGTAGGAGTTGGAAGCGACCTCCAGAGATCATCGAGTCCAACCCCCCTGACAAAGCAGGCTCCCTAGGACAGGTCGCACAGGGAGGTGTCCAGATGGGTCTTGAATATCTCCAGAGGAGACTCCACAATCTCCCAGGGAGCCTGTGCCAGCGCTCTGTCACTCTCACTGTGAAACAGTTCTTCTGCATGTTGGTGCAGAACTTCCTATGCTCAAACTTGAAGCCATTGCCCCTCATGCTGTCCCCACAGACCACTGGAAAGGGTCTGGCCATTTCCCTTTGTCTTCTACACTTAAGATATTTGTAAACATTAATAAGATCCCCTCTCAGTCTTCTTTTCTCTAGGCTGAACAGCCCCAGTTCTTTCAGCCGTTCCTCATAGGGGAGATTCTGCAGGCCCTTAATCATCTCCATGTCCCTCCTCTGGACTCTCTCCAGGAGATCCCTGTCTTTCTTGCACCAGGGAGCCCAGAACTGGACACAATACTCCAGGTGGGGCCTGAACAGGGCAGAGTAGAGGGGGAGAATCACCTCCTTCGACCTGCTGATCACACTCCTCTTGATGCTCCCCAGGATCCCATTGGCTCTCTTAACCACCAGGGCACACTGCTGGCTCATGGCCAACCTGTCATCAACCAGGACCCCCAGGTCCTTCTCCGCAGAGCTCCTCTCCAGCAGGTCATCCCCCAGCCTGTACTGTTTCAAACGGTTATTTCTTCCCAGGTGCAAGACTCTACACTTGCTTTTATTAAACCTCATCTTATTACTTACTGCCCAGCTCTCCAGCCTGTCCAGGTCATTGTTCTCACATATGGTGGGAACCATAATGAGCCAGTAATGTGCCCTCATGGCTAAGAAGGCCAATGGCACCCTGGAGTGTATTAGAAGGGGTGTGGTTAGTAGGTCAAGAGAGGTCCTTCTACCCCTCTACTCTGCCCTGGTGAAGCTACAACTGGAATATTGTGTCCAGCTCTGGGCCCCTCAGTCCAAGAAGGACATAGAACTCCTGGAAAGAGTCCAGTGCAGGGCCACCAAGATGATTAAGGGAGTGGAACACCTTCCTTATGAGGAAAGGCTAAGGGAGCTGAGCCTCTTTAGCTTGGAGGAGAGGAGATTGAGGGGTGACCTTATTAATGTTTATAAATATGTAAAGGGTGAGAGTCAGGAGGATGGAGCCAGGCTCTTCTCAGTGATGGCCAGCGATAGGACAAGGGGCAACAGGTGCAAGCTGGAGCATAGGAAGTTCCATGTAAATATAAGGAGGAACATTTTCACTGTGAGGGTGGTGGAGCACTGGAACAGGCTGCCCAGAGAGGCTGTGGAGTCTCCTTCTCTGGAGACATTCAAAACCTGCCTGGATGCATTCCTGCGTGATTTAGTCTAGGTGATCCTGCACTAGCAGGGGGATTGGACTAGGTGATCTTTCGAGGTCCCTTCCAACTCCTAATGTTCTGTGATTCTGTGAAATAGAGTCTATATCTACACCTAGATACATTTGTAAGTCCTCATATACACGTATAAAAGCAGCACGGTTTCCTGCCTTGTTTATGCTCCCATTTTACATTTGCAGAAGTTATAGCTGCTCCTTCATTTATTTCACTCTTAAAAAGACTTTTTAGTAGATGTCCTTTACAAAGTCTACCTTCTCCCTTTCCTGCCCCACAAAACTCAGACTGTGGTAGCTTATCTTCCTAGTCCTCTTTGCTTCTAGCCTTTTCTATTTATGTCTATAAATTGGGTTTTTTCACAGAATAAATCCCTGTATTGTTTTCAAGCATCTCTGAGGTTGAGTTTCTTGATAAAGGAAGGGAAAGGGTAGGGGGAAGAACTTTTCCTCTTCTGTTCTTACATAGGCAATACCTTGACTTAGAAATTAACAAGCACTTTCTCCATGTTTTGTGAAGATTTAAACAGCATGTGCTTGCTGAAAATGTTCTTCATTCTAGGGGTGCTTTTAGTAGCCTGAACATGGTGATAAACACATCATGGCTAATGGGAGATGAAGACTAAGCAGCAGCCCCGAAGCTAGAGCTGGCCAGGCCCCAGCACAGATGACTGGCTTTGCTTCTGGAAAGGGAACAAAACAATTCACCAACTGCCAGATGTTGGTGGTTCACAGACTAAAAAAGCTTGGAAGCATTTTATTTGAACACTTCACAGAAGGGGAAGCAACGGGAGAGCAGTGGGGTGGAAAAGGCTTGAAAGGCCCAGCAGGAAAACCTGACTCTTCCAGGCTGATAACTTGGACCCACAAATACGATAAAAAAACCCCAAACACACCACGTGGCTTCATCATTATATCTAGTTAACAGCATTTGCTGTTCTGCCCAACAGAAAATGAATAAGCTTTTTTTTCATCTTCAGTCCCAAACAGTCCCATTCATTGACTTTTTAAATCTCCATCGTGACCATATATGTAAAAGATATTCACAATTTGTGCTATTTCTTAAAGAAATATATCTGAGGATAGAATTATTATTTCAGATATGAAATATTACTGAGTCCCTTAATCTTGCTCCAAGTTTAATGCAATGAGTCAATGGTTAAGCATACAGGTTCACCAGTAGTTCTTAGGACGCATTTGGACACCACAGTTGCCAAAGGCCAAAGTTAGCTGTTATGCCTTTAAAGAAGATGCAGCTTGGCAGTATGAGCCTATGGGGCTGCATTGTAAACTCACTTGAAAACCAAAAGATAATCAACAGTTACAGCTGCAGAACTGGACAGGGACAAGAAGAGAGAAGCTGCAAACCTCCTACGCTGATTTTCCTCCTAAAGGTAACCTCACCACACCATGAACCTTGAGATAACCCATTATCTCTTTGTGATATATGAGCTCCTATGCAAGGAACACATAATTTAGGAGGCTTATGGATTGTTTATAGATAGTTTTGATGAAGGGCAAATGGCTTTCCATATAGACGGCTGTGTACTTGTCCCACAGGGAACCAAGACTTAGATGCCTATTTGGAACAGGAAAGAATCAACCCCAGAGACAAGTTGTAAGCTGGTACATACTGGACTACTGGTGGTGTCATCAAGAATAATGTATGAATGGTGTATGGGCAAATTAGATGATAGGAAGCAACAATTAACAAACACCAAGCCTGAGCTGGCTTCTGCCAGACCTTTAAACTCGTAGTGAATGAAGGTAATGACTAGAAATTTCCAGTAAAGGCTAGAAAAACTGACATACAGACAGAGTAAGAAGGGATACCTTATGCAGGGAATACCTGATTGTGACCATTCATGAAAATCGTATTTTGGGTTGGTTTGTTCAGAACAGCAAAGGATAACCAGGCATCCCCAGAAGTCACATCCTACTTCCCTAGCAAGAGATTTCTTTAAAATGGGTTTCCTGTGCTACTCATAAATTGAGATTTTGTTAGAGCATATGTTTACTGTGTTGAAAGCATCTCACTTAAATCATTTACCTTGTAAATTATGTTCAATGACTTATGTTCTCATGTTTAGGAACTGAGGATTTGCAATAGCTTTCTACTATGAGCTCTTAAGTGTTTTGAAATTTTAACTGAATTCAGAATAACTACATTTGATCATCCTAGAGAAAGAGTGTGGAGATTTCCTATTACCTTTATACCCTATACAAGAGGGGTGGGGAAGCTGTACCCCTTTGTATCCTTAAGTATTCAGTAGATCATGATCTGCAACTGCATGCCAACTCCACAAACCCTTTTAACTTTCTTTAAAATAAAAAAGTGCCTGAGAAAGTACCTCAGATTGAGATGTAGCTATTTCAATTTTAAATTCTCCAAATACCACAGTACTTAGCCATATAACTTTTAATAGTAGGCAAGTCTATATTTCTTAGGTGTTGTCTCCGGTCCTAAAATGGCACAAACTGGCATTATGTTACAGCATCAATGCTTTAACATCCTGGGGCAGGACATGGACCTCAAGCTCATATTTTATTATGAATCTTATAGATTACAAGAGCTGTAACAGATAAACTATTTTCTGCTGCAAGGGAATTAATTCAGAGTCCTCAAGAACTTGATGTACCCACCCTTCCTTGTAAAGACACACAGTCCTCTGGCCTATGCAGAATATTTTCATTTTGTCTCCATCTTTTCTTCCCCCAAGCATGCAGTTTCTAAATCACTGTTGCCAATGTTGAGGAAAAACTGAGTAGAGCAAAACAAATTGTTCAGAAAGAGATACATGATGCAATTTCAAGAATATTTATTCTTCTCTCAATACAGCTGAGCTCTGCAGAGTAGGCTTTACTGAAGATCTCATGTCATTTAATTTTTCTGGCTGGGAATATCAAGTCTGATCTGCTATTGTCAAGATTAATCTGTCTATAACATGCATATAGACTTCATACAATTAAAGTGTTAATTGCTTTCAAAAACCACTCTGTAAAATCATAAAATGCATTTCAAAGTCAAATCCAAGCAGAAACTACAGGGACAAACACAGAAGGACACTACCTTCAATGTGGGGGCAGCAGTCAGATGTGACAAGACTCTAAATGCAGGTTTTGGAACATTTGCAGAAAATTCAGCATTGGGGGAAGGAGGATGGCACAAAAAACTGAGCTTCTGACTATACACAGCTCTGAGAAAAAGAAATTGGAAGGAAAAATCAATAAGAGCATTAATTTCAAAATATCTCCACATTTATCTATTAATAAAACAGTATTTTCCTTCACTACATGCTTGCATTTGAACAAAAAAAAGGATTGTTTTTCTACAGATACATTTTTATTAGAGTTGAAAATATTCCGAGATCTCAAATTTGTGTAAACTGGCAAAACTTCATTGGATATTGATTGTTCTGTAACAGCTGAGGCTCTGAAACTAGAAATTGCCCTTCCAGAGCTATGTCACTCAATTCATTTAAGATAAATACCCTTAGAAAGAAGCCTCTGAACCACTTGCAGGGTAACAGCTGTTACTCAGTTGTAGAGGCTGGTGTGATTGTCTACCTTCACCCAGCTACAACAGAAACTCACAGTGCTTCCTTCTTCATTTCAGACAGTAGGGATGATGCCTGGCAGCAAGATGGCTTGTGGCAGTCTGAACAGCCCTTTGAACTGACACTGCAAGTAAACCTCACCACTTACTCTCTTTGCCTCAGTTTCCAGTGTCCCCTTCACTAAACATGATTTTCCATACTCAGAGACACAGAAAACACAAGTGTCCTGGTTTTGGCTAGGACAGAGTTAATCTTCTTTCCAGCAGCTGGTGGAATGCTGTGTTTGGGAGTTAGGATGAGAGCAGTGCAGATAACACACTGATGTTTCAGTTGTTGCCAAGCAATCAAGGACTTTTCAGTTGTTCATACTGCCCTGTTAACAAGAAGGGAGGAGGGCACCCAGGAAGCTGGGAGGGGACACAGACAGGACAGGTGACCCAAACTGGCCAAAGGGGGTATTCCATGTTAATTACATCATGTTCAGCATAAAGGCAGCTGGTGGGGGGAGGAGCACTCAGCTCCAGGATGCATGGTTTTTGGGGATGGTCCAGCTGCAGGACAGCTCTGAGCTGTACCACCTGAGCTGTGCAGTTTGGTGAGAAACCGCATTGTGTATCACCAGTTTCGTATAGTTTGCTATAAAGTCCTATTATTATTATTATATCTATCTCTCCGTTATCCCAGTAAACTACCCTTATTCCAAACCACGGGGTTTGGGGATTTTTTTGTTTTCTTTTCCCTCCCTTCCCCTCTCCCCCAATTCCTCCCCTAGTCCTTCTTAGAGAGCAAGCGGCTGCAAAACCACGACAGCAAATTTTGCACAGGGGATAAACCTAGTAACAGAACTGGTTCCAAAATTCATGGACAAATTCTCTAATAGCAGTCAGGTCAGTTCTTCTCTCCATAACAGACAGTAGATGCAAAAACCCGAAGCATAAAATCCTAACAATATCTGAAATTAGGCAGCATTACCTTTATTTATTTACCCATTGCCTAAATAAAGGCCCAACCGGTAACGGTCTGGTTCTCCCAGTAGCTAAGTAGGAGAGCAGAGGCTGTGGGGTCTGCACCAAAAATATTACCAGGAAGGGGTCACCGAGTTTCACAACAAAGCCTTCTGAAACACAGCCACATGCTCTATGAAGTGAGGTGTATAAATTGCTCTGTCCCCAAGGGATTGGTCTCTGATGCACAACACCAGACATAGTTGATTGCATCATCTTGCTTCCAGCAAGGTAAAGCTGCAACAGATTACAGGGCTGGCGGGGTAGATTTGTTCAATTTTGTACACCTTTCTTGTAAGGACTGATACTGCTGTTGATATCGGGGCAGACATGACACAAGGAAGTGTTTTATGAAGGCTGTATGCTTAAGTCTGTGAAACAAGAAACAAGGTGGTTTTACATGTAGTTTAAGTGCTGTGTGGAAAGAAAAAAAGTAGTAGAAAAACAAAAAGAAAAAAACCCAGAAGGAATGAACATTACATTAAAAATGAGAAGGGCAAGTATCCAAGTTTCCTCAGGTATATGAGGGTCTTTCTAAAATAATCTCAATATTAATTTCTCTTGGCTTGACCTGGCAAAGTACAAACTTCAAAATCAGGCAGACGTAGAGCCCTGTTCTTCTTCATCAGTCCCACTGAAGTGGAGGGTCACCACCTTCCCATAGCTGCAGGCAGGTGCAAGGTGGTGTGTATGTAGCAATGCCTGACCTCTACAGACGGTCACTGGAAAGGGGACATTAGGACATTTTGATCCAGTCCATATGACAAGGTTTGATCCACTGAGGGGCATGCTGTAATCTGAGCTTCAAAGCAAAACCAAAACAAATTAAGACGACTGAAGTTTCAAAGCTGATTAAGATGTACACTCTTATCTATGAAACTGGAAGTCCCAGCTTTAGGAAAAAAGATTGCACAGGACAGGTGACAGTTGTCACTGTTTCACTGCTGGGGCAGCTGGAGGCAAACCCTTTAGCACAGCATTTCAGCACCTCGGTCGCAGGAGGGGCAATGGACACTGCAAAAGATGGTATCTCCATGTTTACACGGAGGAAAGTGATGTAAAGCAGCACCATGTAACATCTCTAAGCAGCTAAATAGTGGCCACCAAGTTATTTGCCCTGCCCAGCAAGCTAGAGAAAAAACTATTCATATTTTGTCCTGGCTAGAAGGTTTGATTCAAAACATTTTTCTGGGGAGGAAAAGAAGTGTTTCTTTGAAGGGAAAAAAAAAAAAGTCAAGCTAATAAAAATTTTTGATTTGTTGTCAAAAAAAGTTTTACATTGACATTTTGAGTCCCAGTCATTAAAAACTCTTTAATAAAGATCCAGGTTTAATTAAGAGGTAGACATTTTGTTTTCAAGATTTGCTCTGTTAGGCACATTACTGAGCATGAACAGACACTCCCCTTCACTTTCCCCCATTTAAATAACAGTAAAGTTATTTATTGATTGCTTCTGCCATTAGGCAGATATGAAGCATGAAAGTAAAAGCTAGATACAAGTGTTAAATGGCCAGTGACTAACTGCATTTGTGAATAAACTTTGCCAAATTGAGAACTACTGCGTGTAAGTATGCTAAAATATAAGCTCAGCTTAGTGGGTTTAATAGTTATGAGCAATGTGACAATAAGCAGCTTTTTATAGCCTGTCTCAGTGGAAAGCTCCATTTGACACTGACCAAGCAGCAGCTTATTCACAAGCTTTTAACACCATCTCATCACCATGGCTACCATTTTAATCCTTTTTATTACTGTTTAGTATCCAGAAAAGCCTCTAAGGGAAAAACATGAGACTCTCAAAACCACAAAGTACACGGGAGGGACATTCACATTAGTGTCACTGAAGGACTTCACTACACAGACAGGAAGGGTTAAATCTCCTATGTCTGAGCATCCTCCCGAAGTGAACATCTCCAGAATTTTTAATTTTTACCTTAACTTTTGCAGGTTTTAGAAAGATGAATTCAAAACGTGGCACGCTGATTTAATTAATACAGTATACTGGCTTTGTTTTTCCTTGTACCATATTATACACTCATTTAATATAGACATCACTGGAATAAAAGCCAAAATAAAAATCAAGAAGATGCACGTGATACCCTAAACTGAAGATACTGGCTATGAACAACATCAGACAATTTAAACAGTATGTTGAAAACAAGGTCTAATATGCTATCAATTAATGAACTGCATTTCAGCAGTTCATAGAATTGTCTGGGTTGGAAGGGACCCCAAGGATCATAGAGTTCCAACCCCCCTGCCACCGGCAGGGCCACCAACCTCCAGGCCTGGATCTACACAAGGTTGCCCAGGGCCCCATCCAACCTGGCCTTGAACACCTCCAGGGATGGGGCATCCACCGCCTCTCTGGGCAGCCCGTTCCAGCACCTGAGCAATCTTTCTGTAATTGCTGGTGAACATCTTCCCTTTCCAGTGTAATATTAACAGATAGTTTGCACATCTCAGCCTTAAAATTCCTCTGAGGAGAATTACAAAGTTTAAATGACAATTACATACTAATTCAATCCAATAATCAACTAACTGACAGTTTTAATAGTGAACTAACCAAACCAGCAGCAGATGAGAAATGGTTTAACAATATGAAGTTGCATGTAATGACGAGTCTGTCAGCAGGAAAAAGCAAAACAATTTCACTGTTTCCATCAGGCAGAGAGAGAGTTGCTTCATGATAGATCCAAGATATATGAAGAGAAGTATCAAAGTACCCAACAATGTTCTGAGTTTCTAAACTTCAGAGATCACCCAGGGATCCCTCATTGTTTTGAAAACAGTAAGAGTTAGAGCTACAGTTTGTCTACGAGGTGTCATCAAAAATCTTAAATTTTGAACAAATTTTTTTGATCTTGCACATGAGTGCCTGTACTTGAAAGTTTGTGGTCACTGCATGGAAGGAAGGTGAAAGTCCCGCCTGCGCTGATGAAAGGGTTATTGTTGCTTCAAAACCAGGTAGGGACAGCTGTCCTTATACATCTTTCATAAGGGCCAAGGTAGTGTAAGAAAATGGTACAGAAAAAGTAATGTACTGACATACATTTGTATTGAAGTACAAGATCACTTGCAGGTTTTTCTAGAAAGTGTAACGGATTAAAAGGAACAGCAAGGTTTTCTAGATCTAGCTGAGACTGAGATATCAAAAATTCTGCCTTTCTAGACTGGTCTCACATTCATAAGATGTAAAAAACCAAACATTAGAAGCTTATTCCAAACTAACTCATATGTCAGATTGGATAAAGAACAACCCACAGACACTACTGAAAGGATAGATGGGGAAGTGACAGATGTAGGCCCTAATCTTGCTGTGATTCCCATAAAACTTCTGATGAGAAATCAGTGCCACACTCTACCAGGCTGACGCTCTGAGGGGCATAGAGCAAGGTGAATCACAGCCAGAAGTTCTCGGGCATGACGACTGAACTGACTGCAGGTGGTACTGTTGTGTGATCTTGCAACAGGAGAAGGTAGGAGCAGAAAAATCTGTACAGCCCACCAGCAGAAGCTTTATGCTGAGAGTTATTCTGTTGACATGCCTTCTGGGTTACAGGTCTCTGATATCCCATTCCTTTTTAAACTACAGCATAGTGTTTTGATGTAATGGCCAAAACCCAAGGGCTCATTCCTAATACAGATTTCAGAATATAATTGCTGCCTTCACTTACCTAAAACAGGCTCAGACTTCCCTGAGAAAGTCCACAATGAAAGGATGGAAGGTAAAAGACAACTAACAGGAACAAAATATTTTAATGAGAAATAAGGGAACAGTTATTCACATGTGAGTGACAAAACAATGGAAAAGATGCACAGCAAGTCTATGGGGTCTCTGTCCCTGGAAATACTCAAAACTCAAGAGGACAAGGTCGTGAATAACCTAATTCAACTTTGAAGCTCTGAAAGTCCTTTACAGCTTAAATTCTATGGTTTTATGAAGTTTAAATATATAAGGGAGGTTCTATACTGCAATAGGGATTTTTACTAGTACTGGAGATCAGGGAGGATGACTGTTCCCCCTAGCGTCCAATTATCATGTTTAGTAGAAACAAACAGAATGTAGACATTAGATAGATGCCAATTCATGTCACAGCTGGTGCCATAAAGACCTTTTGCCTTGAGGGATGTTTCACAGAACAAGATGAATTTCACAGTACATCCTCCTTTCCTGGCTTTTTCCACATGCAGATATGGATGAGCATTCATTCAGGGGAAGGCAGGAGAAACAGATGGGCAAATAGTAAGGAAAAAAAATCTATAATCTCAGCATTGATTGGGTTTTTTTTTTCTTCCTCCCCCCCTCCCCCTTCCGCCAATTGTGCAAAGAGGGTTTAAAACTTCCAATTCAAATGTTATAGTGATGGAAGGAAATCCCATACTCATGGGTTCACAACTACATTTCCTGAAGTTAAGGATTAAGTTCTCATGTTCAGGTCAATTATGTGTCAAGGGACCCAAGATCCATTCTCAAATTCCATACACCAAACCACTCCCGTCAGAAGCAGTGATAATCCAATCTGAGTCACTGATGTGTGGTGTCCTTCATCGTTTTCTTTAGTAAACCCTGATGTAGTACTTGATAATGACCAAACCTTCTAGGAAGAAGAAAAATCTTATTCAGTCTTCAGTGACTTACCGTTTTGTTGGGTTTTTATTAAAGATCTATCTTGGAGAAAAATAATTACGTAAATTAGCCACTGTAATAAGGAAATTAACAAAGCAAAGATATTCTCTTTATTTAATTATTACTGTTCCTAACTCTAGCATGTATACAGCCCAAATATTTGTGGATGTTCTGATCTTTATCATAGTTTGATGCCTGGTTCTTACAGAAACAATTTATACACACACACCCCCCTCTCTCCTTGGTTGTAGGGGGAGCCATATAGTTTTCTTTCTAAATAAAAAAACCTCACTGCTTCAATTCATGTTTCAAACCAATTTAGAACTGATTTCTAAGGCATGCATGGGTCAGCTGCTGACCACCTTCCAAGCTCACGAAAATCCAGCACTTGTTCACATGACACAGTGCCTGCTCTGTGGCAGCTGCTCCCACAGACTGCAGCCGTGGGCAGCACAGGGCAGAGAGATTAGCTTGCTCTGTGGGACACAGGCTCATTTAACTGGGGTGATGTTGAATTGAAACCAAAATTATATGATTGACACAGGTTGATTTCTCATGGAGTAATGCAGTGCAAGAGACACCATGCACATGTACTCCCCTCAGCTTCCAAACCCTCCAGTCTTATCTCACAAGGCTCTTCATTCCTCCAAATCCTGACTATGTAGAAGCCTGCCAAGCTTGTTCTAAATCACAGCAACCCGAAGGTTTGCCACAAGCCTCATTTACTGACACGTAACTTTACTTTGATCCTATCAGAAAGATATGGCACATAATGAATACTAAAAAAAACCACTAATAGAAGACACCACACAAAAGCCACAGCCCAAATGGAAATAACTGCTCTTCTCTGATCTAGAAGCAATGACCAAGAAGCAAAGACTGTTTGTCAGTGTAGAGAAAAGACTAAGGGGAAGACACCACTACTGTGTTCAGAGATGGGAAGAACTCATCAGAGGGGCCAGAAAAAAGTTCTGTTCTCAGCTCCCATCTGGGGCAGGAAAATAAGCGAATGATTTAAAATCATAGCAAAGTCAGTTTGAAGAAAGATTACCTGGAGCACATTACCTGAGGACACTGTGGCTTTGCCATCACTGGATGTTTTCTGAAATAATTTATGCAAACATTTGTGAAGACTTGTATGGGATAGGCTGGTCTTGATGTCACCTAGCGTGCAGGCAAATGCATTCTTTCGCACCTAATAAATAGATCTGTTAATTCAGCATCTTCTCTATAAGGCAGGAATCACCAAAAGATCCTTTCACTTGAACGTTTTTTCAGTC
>VZTU01002939.1:602-36945 GCA_013400835.1 Zapornia atra | reverse complement strand
AGAGCTCCTCTCCAGCAGGAGAATTAATACCAGGAACGAGGCAAAAGGTGTGTAACACAGTGAGTGGCCACCCTGCACTATCACAAGCTATTTGCAGGATCAAGTCAAAGCAGCAACCAGGCACAAAGCACCATGCTATGCTGATTACCTCCAAGCTGTCCCAAGGCTAAGGAAGGTGTGCTTACCAGCCAGCCGCCTCACATCTCTGATCGCCTGAGCTCTCCAGAACTCATCTCTCTGCTCACGATGAAGCTGTGTCCACAGCTGCCCCTCCACCCTGAAAGAATCACAAGCATGCTTCATTATCCCTCTGTCCAAAGAGGCACTCACAGAACAGAATCCAGAGCATTCCTCCTCTCTAGGTAGCTCTCTTTTTGTCTGGACTTAATTCTTTTGCCTTCAGAATCAGAAGGCAGAACAAAAGGGGTTTGTCTTTTGACACTTCTGTCCTGCTGGAGACTGCAGCATTGCCTCCCTCAGAGCTCATTGATGCCTGTATCCCATATGGAGAGGACTCCATCAGCAGAGGGGTGGCAGCAGGGACAGGGAGGGGATTGTCCCTCTCTGCTCTGCCCTGGGAGGCCCCAGCTGGAGTCCTGTGTCCAGAGCTGGGGCCCAACACAAGAGAGATGTGGGGCTGTTGGAGAGGGGTCAGAGGAGACCAGGGAGATGCTCAGAGGGCTGGAGCAGCTGCCCTACAGAGAGAGGCTGAGGGAGCTGGGCTGGGTCAGCCTGGAGAAGAGAAGGCTGTGGGGGGACCTCATTGCAGCCTGCCAGTCCCTGAAGGGAGCAGAGACACACGAGGGGAATCAACTTTTTAAAAGGATAGACAATGGCAGGACAAGGGGGATGGATTAAAGCTAAAGGAAGGAAGGGTTAAATTAGATATTAGGGGGAAGTTCTTTCCAGAGAGAGTGGGGAAGGGCTGGAACAGGCTGCTCAGAGAGGGAATGGGTGCCCTATCCCTGGGGGTGTTCAAGGCCAGGTTGGATGGGGCCCTGGGCAACCTTGTGTAGCTCCAGGCCTGAGGTTGGTGGCCCTGCCTGTGGCAGGGGGGTTGGAGCTCTGTGATCCTTGGGGTCCCTTCCAACCCAGACCATTCTATGACAGCTGAACTCAAGGAATAACACAGGACATATCTGTCAGACTGAAAACACCAGTGCCCAGCAGCTCTGCCATGGATTGTTTAGTTCTTTAGCACTGCAAGAAGAGACATCTTAGTTTTATCTGCAGCAATACATTCAAGCACCTGGAAACAAGTTTCCCACTAGTTCAGAAAAATGCCTCTCACTTGTCCAAGGTACCAGGAAGAGAATGCTCTCAGCTTACCTACAAGCCTGCTCAGCTTCCTTTGAGTATCCTGCTGTAAGCTGGTGCTGAGCTGAGGTTGTCATAGCTGCTAATCTTCCTACTCCAGAAAACCCCACTGATGAACTTTGGGTATAAGAATATGGGTCAGGCTGTGGAGCTTGCTTCTTGCTCTGTTTTGTCACAGCTTCCTTCCACTGAATGAGAAACCACATGATCAGAACAAACTGCAGACAGAGGATCAGCACCAGGGTGCACAGCAGTGAGTTTCACACAGGGTACCCCCCTTCCTCCTCCCTATCCAAATAGGATTTCTGCTTTCTTTGCACAACAGAAAACTCAGGGTACTACTTCTACTGTCCCCAGCCCATTCTCACCCTGCAGAAGCTGACAGTCAGCAGAGCCAAGGCATGTCTCTGCTGGGCTACCTCCAGCTGCATCCTCCTCTGATGCACAGCCCACTGCAAAGCACCGAGGCCCTTCCGAAGCAGCTGCTGTCTGTAAAGCTGTGAGGCTGCAGCCCTCCTCCAGAGGATGTGTCCCCTCCATGCTTGGAAACACCTACTTAGCATTTGTCTGTCACACAAGTGCTGAAAACTTACAAGAGAAAACCCAAAAGTGAGACCTGGTTAACAGAAAGGGAAGTTAAACACAGCCAGGAGGTGGTAATCAGAGATCAGCCACCAAGCCCAAGAGAGGCATTCCAAATCATTTTCCCTAAAGAGTGAAAACCCTGCAGCCTCATGCCAAATTAAGGTACCACTGTTACTAAATTGGCAGCAAATCTCACACACATCTTATCCACAGGTCACAAATTTGAGTCCTGTCTTACAGGTAAGCCTAGTTTTTGATCTGCACTGACCCTGCAGTGAGCACACTGCAGTTTGCTGTGCTGAAGAGTAGCATATATGGCACCAACACTTCTTCATTGCCAGCAACAACCAAGATTGAGTTTAGGAGCTAGAATTTGAAAGATACATAGATCATTTTTTAGGGTATGTTTCATTCTAGGTGGCAACCCTTGGAAAAGAAATGGATGCAACCCCTGAGCCAGCCACAGCAGAATACCCTAGGTTAAATCCTGAAGGCAAACATTCCTAGGAATGAGTCTCAGCCACTTCCCAGCAGTTTGCCTCCCCCATTAGCTACCAGCACACTCACACAGAGTCTTTTTACCTTTGCTCATTCACCTTCAAGGACCAGAGGCTGTTCTCTGAGACCTGCAAACCAAGAAAAGACAGTAACTCAAATAATTATGCACACTGCTCTACTCTCTGCACATGGGACAGAACAACCCTGAGCTACAGGCTGGGGGAGACTGGCTGGAGAGCTGTCAGGCAGAGAAGGACCTGGGGGTGTTGGGTGATTGCAGGCTGAACAGGAGCCAGCAGTGTGCCCAGGGGGCCAGGAAGGCCAATGGCATCCTGGCTTGTATCAGACACAGTGTGGCCAGTAGGTCTGGGGAGGGGATTGTGCCCCTGGACTGGGCACTGGGGAGGCTGCACCTCGAGTGCTGGGTCCAGTTCTGGGCTCCTCACCATCAGAAGGACATGGAGGTCCTGGAGCAAGTCCAGAGAAGGGCAACCAGGCTGGGGAAGGGGCTGGAGGGCAAATCCTCTGAGGAGCAGCTGAGGGAGCTGGGGGTGTTCAGCCTGGAGAAGAGGAGGCTGAGGGGAGACCTTCTCCCCACCTCCCCTACCCTGCCAGGAGAATGCAGAGAGGTGGGTGATGGTCTCTTCAGCCAGGGGACAGGAGATGGGACAAGGGGCAATGGGCTCAGGGTCAGATTACATATTAGAAAACAATTTTTTACTGAAAGAGTTGTCAGGGCCTGGCCCAGGCTGCCAAGGGATGTGGTTGAGTCACCTTCCCTGGATGTGTTCAAAAAAAGGGTAGATGAGGTGCTCAGGGATCTGGTTTAGCTCAGGATGGGAATGGTTGGACTCTAGGATCTTCAAAGGTCTTTTCCAACCTGGTGATTCTGTGAATTTGTCTGTGCCTGGCATGTCCATTCTGGATGGACACCAGAACAGCACTGCCTCATGGTACTGTGTGTATCAGGTGCCTTTGACACTGTCCCCAGCATCACTCTGGGAACAGTCACACAGACTTCAAGCATGGAAAAGCACAACAGAACTGACATCTCAGGGCCCTGAAACTATGCACAGAGCAAAAACCAGTTTGATGCTTTCCTTCTGCATGCAGATCCTCAGAATGTAAACATGTGTTTACATCCCAAGAACCAAGAAGAACGTGAGGCAGAAAGGTGCATACATTGGGATGGAGCAGGACCAGAACAGAGGAGATTCTGGCCATTCACAGACAGAAGAAGCTATAGGACAAGAATCCCCATCACTGCTGTACCTCAACCCTGCACCTCTAACAAGAGGCAGAAACAAGCACAAGCAATATCTGGGAACAGAGATGTGTGGCAGGGAGCACAGCCTCACCTCTCTGGACAGAGTGTCCTGTGTCTGGTTCCCTTCTTCACACCATGGTTCTCTGGCACTCCTCTCCACAGGAGGTTCTTCAGGCTGGTCAAGATTGGCACCAGCTTCCCAGTTCCTCCAGCTGCTTTGGTGGGAGTATTTGTTTCTCCTTCCTTCTCTGCTCACGTTCATCCAATCTGTGTATTCACTGAAGCCTTCTCCAACCTGCACACTGGAAGGGCTGGACAGGCTGCTGCCCACCACTCTTCTGGCTGCCTGTGATCTAGGGTCACGTGTCTCTTCTGACTCTCTGCTGGATTTGACACAAGGTCCAGAGTTGTTGACTTCCACAGATTTAATACTGAGCTGCTGGACTGGTCTAAACTCTGTGTCTCCAGGAGAAGTGACTCTCACACACACTTCCCTTGGAGTCCCATACATGGCTACACCAACGTTCATCTGAGCCCCCTGCAAATCTGTCTCCAGTGACACCTGCAGACCCTCTGGATACAGCCTGGCTGGAAGGTCTTCCTTTGAAGACACAGTATGCAGGGATGCCTCATGAGATGTCTCTTCTTCTTTGAGAACCTTTTCAGAGGAATGCCTTTTTGTGTGAATGTAATGACTACCCACTCCCAGAGTTGGTTTTGCCTGGCACTGGCATGGGAGGGAAGGGGAGGGTTTGTAGGAGGAATCTGCTTCTGAAGCCACTAGCCTGCCAGAGCCCAGCCCAGAAGCCAGGGTTTCTGGCTGGGTGTTACCTGGCATTTTTGCTCTCCATGTGTTTGAGTCAATGTATCCATATCTGTGAGGGACTGAAAGAGGTTCTGCACCACTTAAATCCCTTGTGGCTGCACTAAGGCTCCTGTCTTTAGCAAATGGGACACCCCATTTCAATCTTGCCTGAGCAGCACTGGTCTTTACTCCAGCTAGCTGCTCTCCTATGCTCAGGATGCTAGGAGCTGAATCATCAGGAGCAAAGCACAGACTGCCATGGGCTGGAGAAGTCTTGGGATCCAGGGGGAGGGAGCCCCATATCCCCATCAAAGCACTCTCTTGCTTAAGCTTCTGGACTGAACAGTACAAGTTAGCAGATACCTGAGAGGATTGCAGGAGTGACTGAAGGGACTCCAAACCAGATGGATCGAGATCCCCCAAGGTCAGGGCTGAACTGCCACAAGCACTCACACTCTCCCTTGAGCCCCTTGGAGGGGGACACCCCACTAATTCATGCCTAAGAGGGGAATCTACAGCACGAGGTGACAAACATGCACTGAGAGGTGAAGGGTTCACAGGATCCATACAAGAAGCAGCAGGACGCTGATGCTGTTGTCTCCCCACTGGACAGTCACTGGCTGTGTTCCTGCTTTCTGAAGGGTGATGGTGAGCAGTGTGTATGGAGCAGCTGCTGGCTGCCTGAGCCTTCTGATGGTGATGTTGAAGAAAGGCAACGTTCTCATTCCTTCTCCCTTCTAAACTGTAACACTGTGAGTGTCTCTGAGGGAGCGCTGACAAAGCAAGACGGGGAAGCCTGTGAGCCACAGGGTTAGAGCCGTGCTGCTGCTGCAGGCTAGAGCAGAGATCACTCTGCTGCAGGAAGCAGCAACTGGGGAACCCACTGGTGGTGCCCCTAAATGGCTGAGAAGGGCAGGAGAGATTAGTCTGTCTCAGAGTGGGATCCCTCTTCCCAGGGGACAGAGGTGCGGTACACAGCCCGCCTCGTTCTGCTCTCTGGCTGGGAGTTACACTGAGTGCTGCAGCCTCAAGCCAGTGATGAGAAACATCTACTTGAGTTCTAGTGCCCAACACACCAACATCCACACTCTTCTGAATGCTGCTTTGCTCTGGAGAAAAATCAGAAGAAATATAAGCAAAGGAGCAGGCACATTTCTCATGACATCTCCCCCAGTTCACCACAGGCTTTAGATATTTCCCTCACATATTTCTTGCCTTCAATCCCCCAGCTTCAGTCCTGAAAACATTACAGACACCACTCCTTTCCTGCTTCTCAGCACACACTCATGTCTGGCAGAGCAGGAATGACTGAAGGGGACAGACTCAATTCTCAGGAGAAAACCTGGAAAATCATAGAATCACAGACTGGTCTGGGTTGGAAGGGACCCCAAGGATCACAGAGCTCCAACCCCCCTGCCACAGGCAGGGCCACCAACCTCCAGGCCTGGAGCTACACAAGGTTGCCCAGGGCCCCATCCAACCTGGCCCTGAACACCCCCAGGGATGGGGCATGGAGACTTCCAGCATTATGCCCCAAAAAGAACTTGTTGCTGACAAGGCTGAATTATCCTCTTGCCAAGACAGGGCAGTCTGTAACTGGTTTTCCAGAATGCTTTACATCTAACCAGGTCTATGTGACACCAAACAAGAACAGATCTAAAAGAAAATGTTTTTACAGATGTCAGAGCAACGTGGCTCCAGCTAAAGTACAATGCTTACCCCTCTTCATTGCCTGAAATCCAGCTCAGATCTCATCCACACCTGTATTTTCTCCAGGGCTGGGAGGAAATGTAGTCTCTTGACACAAAGTGCTGTGTAACCACTCAACAAGTGAAAACTTCTTCACTTAACAGCCCTGCAAGGGTTCAAGGCTACACAAGCCAATTCCTTCTCCACACTAAAGGATGCAGCCATCCTTACATATCCAGAGAACCAACACTGTCCACTAACCTGGAAGTTACAGCATACACAGATGACCCAATTTGCAATCTAGCCACTAAGGAAGATGGTTATAGATAAAATTCTCATGCAGAGCACAGATTGATAAGTTCTGCTAAAAGATAAGTGCAATTTGAAGGGACTGTGCTTTCATTCCCTCAAATTTTAGCAGCAAGTTGTCAATCACACTGTCATTCTAACCACCACTCTCTTCCATCCCCTTTTTGATAAATGAAGGTGGTTTTGTGAAAAGAGAAACACACCTACATCATCTTAAAACCCCCTAGTCAATCTGAACAGAAAGAGACAGCATAGAATCATAGAATGGCATGGGTTGGAAGGGACCCCAAGGATCATACAGTTCCACCCCCCCTGCCACAGGCAGGGCCACCAACCTCCAGGCCTGGAGCTACACAAGGTTGCCCAGGGCCCCAGCCAACCTGGCCTTGAACACACCCAGGGACGGGGCACCCACCCCCCATCTAGGCAGCCTGTTCCAGCCCCTCACCACTCTCTCTGTACAGAACTTCCCCCTAATATCTAATTTAAACCTTCCTTCCTTCAGCTTTAATCCATCCCCCTTGTCCTGCCAGTCTCTGCCCTTTGAACAAGCTGATTCCCCTCCTGTTTCTCTGCTCCCTTCAGGGACTGGCAGGCTGCAGTGAGGTCCCCCCACAGCCTTCTCCTCTCCAGGCTGAACAAGCATGGCCTATGAAATCCATGCCCGTTGTGTCTTTCAAACATATTCAAACACCAGCAGGCCTCCAGTCAAATCACACTCTATTTCCAATCTATGTTTACCTCATTATCTTCTAAGAAAACATCTGAGCTTCAGTCATCCCTGTTTGCAAGCAGCCCACTTGTCCTTCTCACATGCAAACTCCTGCCGTAATCATCACAAACTGGGGAAGAAACTCAATTACCAAAGCCACAGGAGATAGGCAGGCAGTGATGCAATTATCCTTGGGCTTTTCCTGCCACACCAAGTGTACCACTAACAGAAAGATCCCATTATTTTTTCCAGGCAAGTAAACGTTGGAAACCACAGAGTGAACAGACAAAGCACGTCTGGCTTCTTCAGGGCACCTATCACTGCATGAAGAGCAACCACAAAGTGCAGCAGACCAGTGTTCCATAGAAGCACTCCCTGCATCCCAGGAACAGCCAGCCAGCTAGCAGTGTATCATAAAAGGCTCTTATAAAGGATTCAGATTGTGAGAGGACATGAAACCATTGTTGTTTGTCAGTGCTGTTTTGCCATTCAGGACTTCAGTGTAACCACTTGTAAGCAGGGGTTAATCTTACTCAAAAGGCAACCAGATTTTATGAAGTGCTTTCTGGAAACTTCTTCTAAGACCAAAGGAGAGATACTGAGCAAGCTGCAGATTTTGCTAACTGCAAAATCCACGAGCACTGGATTTCATGTTAGCTCTTGTGCTTCCAGCTAAACCCCTTGATGAGTATGCTTTGCAGCAACACACCAACACATTCAAACCTGAAACATCCAATGAAGCACACAAAAATTCAACTGATCAATGTGCTTCTGTTGTTATAAGCAAAGCACAGCAAATAGCACCGCTCAGGAAGAGTAAATCAAGCTCTGCTAAGGGAACGCCATCTTAGCATGATAATAACAAAGACAGACCCATACTAAACACCTAAGAATGGCACAGACAATGCTGGTTTTCCCATCCCTTCAGACCAAGGCTGATCCATTTCATGCTGGGAGTTGAAACCAGTGTCTAAGATCGCTCTTTGACGTGCCTTAGAAACCAGGCCTTCCCCTCACTGCTGGGTCGTACAAACCACACCATGGCATGAGCCTCTTGTTGCCACTTCCAGATCAGACACATCCAAGTGCTCTTCACCAGAGCCAGCGGTCATGGCTCCAGCCCCAAGGAGCAGCAGCCAGCCAAGAACCTGCCCCTTCTTGTCCCAGGACGCAGCAGTGGGTGCGGGAGGGCCATGACCCACTGACCCACCCAAGGAAACCATTTCAGGCCCACTCTCAGCTGAGAGACGTACCCCAAGCCCTGCTCAGCATCCCGACGGCTCCCAGCACGCCCCATGGCTCTGGACACCCCTCTCCTCACAGGCACTTACTCACTCTGCTAGCCGCCGCCGGACACGCTGCTGGGCCTCACCAGAACCTCGGGGTGGACACAAGCTTCTTTGTGCCTGCGCCTCCGAAGGCAGGGCCAACCTGCAGCCTCGTCCCCCCCTTACCGCCCCAAACCGGGCTGCCAGCGCTCTCCAGCTGGGTCGCTGTAAACAGCTTAATCCCCCGCGATTAGCAACGCTGCCTGTCACCGGGGCTGCAGATGGCCCCCGCGAAAGCGGCTCTCGCCCACGGCTAATTAAATCCCCGTCCCGAGGGCTGCCCAGACCGGGCGGCTCATCCCGGGGGGGGCGAGGCGTACCTGCGGAGCGGCGCCACGTTGTCCTCCCGCTCCTCGCCCGAACCCGCAGCATCCCGGAGTCCATCAGCTGCGTGAGGCGACATCACCGGGCCCCGCGGCCACCCCCAAGAAAGCGGAGGCTCCATCCCAGCCCTGGCGGCGAGGCTGGGCGGGCAGGGCACGCAGAGGCCCGGCCGTTGGGAGCCTGAGGGTCGCTGGGGGAGGCAGCCGCAGCGGGTGGGGCTGTGAGCTGCCAGCTCATCGCCAAAACAACCCCGGCGGCACATCAGTGCCCTTGGGTTTAAACAAGCAAAGCAGAAGACTGCTGCACAGCTGGGTGAGACCCGGCTGATGAGGCAGGTCATGGTGCAGCCGGGCTACCACAGGTACTCCATCCCAACAGGCTCGCTGGCTCCCCCCAGGTCCTGATCCAAGAGTGTGCTGGTGCTTACTGTAAGCACTGCCCCAACACATGGCCTCCTCCACAGGAGCTAGGAAAGGGGCCTCGTTTTTATCATCAGCTCTGATTTACTCCAAAAAAGAGGTATTCTTGAGGCACAGGGAGCCTCATGTAACCATGGCCTTGCTCTGCTCCCCTGAGCTCCCAGCTGTGCCAAATCACAGAACATCAGGAGATGGAAGGGGCCTGGAAAGCTCATCTAGCCCAGCACCCTGCCAGAGCAGGATCACCCACACTAAATCACTCAGGAACACATCCAGGCAGGTTTGAATGTCTCCAGAGAAGGAGACTCCCCAGCCTCTCTGGGCAGCCTGTCCCAGGGCTCTGTCAGCCTCACAGGGACAAAGTTCCTCCTGACATTCCCATGGAACCTCCTCTGCTCCAGCTGCACCCGCTACCCCTTGTCCTGTCGCTGCCATCCCTGAGAAGAGCCTGGCTCTGTCCTCCTGACTCTCACCCTTTACATAGTTATAGACATTAATAAAGTCACCCCTCAGTCTCCTCCAGGCTAAAGAGCCCCAGCTCCCTCAGCCTCTCCTCACAAGGAAGGGGTTCCACTCCATCACCTTGGTGGCCCTGCACTGGGCTCTTTCAAGGAGTTCTGTGTCCTTCGTGAACTGAGGGGCCCAGAACTGGATGCAATATTCCAGGTACAAGTAGAGGGGGAGAAGGACCTCTCTTGACACCCCTTCTAATACACCCCAGGATGCCATTGGCCTTCTTAGCCACGAGGACACATTGCTGGCTCACTGTCACCCTGCTGTCCACCAATCCTCCACAGAAAAGCACACAGCAGGCCAGCTAGATAGGCATTGAGAATTTGTGGCACCTTTTGGTGGAGAATGGCCAGGAAGGCCTCACTAGGTATAACTCTTTCTCCAAATACCCCAAAAACATTGCATTTGAAACAGTTGGTTTCAGTCTGTGCTTCACAGGTCTAGGCTGACTGATTCCTATTCCTATGTTTTGTTGCATGTCAGCTGGCAGAGTGAATGCACAACACTCATTGCAAGAGAGTGAACCAGATTATTGCACTTTTATGGCATTTATCCTATGCTTGTTCCAGGCATAAATGATGACAGGCCAGGTACAGCAGCAGGTCACTGTAGTGCTTGTAGTGGAGGAAGCATCTACTCTTGTTTAGAGTAATCTAAAAATACAAATGGCATGGTTCTCAAGGTTAGAATAAAGTTTAGAATAAATGAAACTAGAATAGCAGGTATATACTTTGAAAATGAACCTGCTCTGGAGAAAACACAGGTCTCCCTAGCACCAGTACTTTCATTCTACCAGAGTTGACATCCTCTTTCTTTCCTTCTGTAAAAGAATTGTTGAACACTTAGATTATTTTAATTTTTTTAGGATTTTACCCTGAAAGTCACAGCAGGGCACATAATTGTGAGCAAGATGAGAGTTTATAGTTTGGCAGACCACACAGAGCTCACCACTGCAGCATAAACAAACCCATCTCTTCTGTTCTCTAATCCTCATTTTACTACCTCATCTTCACCACCCACACATTTACAAGCAGTACACTCTACTTGTCCAAGTAAAGCTTAGACTAAAAGCCACTGAAGCCCTGTAGATCCTCCCCCATAACGACTCTCCCAGACTGCCTGGCTACAGTCCCAACCCCTCAGGGATACCTACATTTTCAAATGAGAGAGAGGTGACCAGAGTGAGTTTTTCTAACACAGAAAAACTGTGGTTTTATATTTTTCTTAGAAAAATGTAACATTTCAAGTTCTCTTAAAGACAGGCAGCTGAAGGCAAAAGGGCATTTCAAGGCACAGAGTGTCTATAACCTACATTCAACAGGCATTTTTAAAGTATCCTGAAGGACATTCAACTTGCATAAAAGCATCAATGAATAAAACCCATGACTGGGAGCAATAAGCAGCTCTTTGGCTCAGTAAGAGCATTTGACACCAACCACAGCTTTGTGCAAACCACCACAGCTAGCACAGGGAGTTATGGTCTTAAGTCTTAAAGAAAACCATCAAAACCAGCCCTCAGGAACTCCCAGATATTTCCTGAAAACATATCTGCATAAACAATAGAGTTTAGCCTGGTTTCAAGGGCAGTCCATAAGCCTTTTAAAGATAGCTTATCCAGGAATATTTTGAGTGGTTCCATTACTTATAATAAGGAGGATGCGTCATCCAGGGTTGGAAGACTGCAGAAGCTGAGTCCACTCATACAGAAGAGGGATTTAGAGGGAGGGAGGAGAGTACCAGGATTACAGAGAGTCACAGTGCTTAACATCACATCTCTGAGATCTTCTGGGCTTACTGCAGGAACCCATCTGCCTGACCTTCTGGGAGGAAAAAGAAATGCAAAACGAGAGCCGCTCCTGTTTGCTCAGTAACAGGCCTTGCTCCATCAGAATGGATGTGGGAAGAGTGGCAGGCTAGATGGTGTGAGGGAAATGCCTGTCCTCTGTTGCAGAGAGGGTCTCAGTACGGCTGCTGGGCTGTCTTGAGTCAGGCCACTGTGGAGGGGCGTCCTGCTGATCAATTGGCTCATAGGTGCTGCGATCGCGGCCTGCACGGGCGACACCTGAATGGGGGAGGAAGAGAAGAAGCTTGAGGAAAAAAAACCACCCAAAAACACAAGAACTCCAATTAACTAGAAGAAACCAACAGCTCATCCTTCCATAAACACAAAATAACTGAGCTGTTTTTGAACATGCCTCTTGACTCCCTGAGAACTGCTCTCTTCATAGCCACACGGCTGTGTGGAAAGCTACACAGCAGCATGACAAGCTCTTCTAATAGCATATTTCAGCAAGATCAAGTTTATGAGATCTAGTGGAAAAATGAACAGACAACAACAGAAGCAGCAGGAACCATGGCTAGCTGACAGCATGGATTTAAGAGCATGATTCATCCATGAATCACCATCAACACAGCTATGCCTCAAGTGTACCACACCACGGCACTGAATTTGAATCTCAGCAGAGCTCCCAATTGCACTATGAATAGTTTGCCTGGGGTACAAGACTGGTGCAAAGTCATGTTACTGTCCAGGGGATGAGCAGGAGAAGAGACACAGAGAATGTGTGTGGACAGTTCATCTGTAGGCCAGGCACCCATCATGGCTAGAAAGCAATCTGAATCAAAGGTGAGCACCAAACTGTATCAGAGGCTTGTTCCAAGTGGCAAGGATGCTGCCAAGCAACAAAAAGGAATTTTCTACAGGAAAAAAAGTGAGTCAGAGAAGAGCAGGAAAAATGCAACACTGTTAGCTTCAAAAGGAAAATGCCAGAGAGGAAAATGAGAGAGGAAATCTGTCAACCACAATCTACAGAACAGCAGCACGGAGTTTGTACTGAAAAGTCTCATGAGAAAGAAGCTCAGGAGATGAAATGAAACTACAAAGTGTCTGAATTCCAACCTGTGTCTGGGAGGAGACTCCCAGACAACATCGTGCTAGTGTTAGGATAGTGTGGCTGAAAAGAAGGAATACTCCCAAATTCCAAGCAAAGGGATGAACTCCTCAGTGACACCTCCACTTCCCATCGGATGCAAATGTCAAATCCCAGTTCCAGGCACAGTGAGCAGCTGTAAGAACTGACACACACATGACCCACAGGAAGGCACTGCAGTTGACTGACAGGCCTCCTGACCCCATTAAGACAGATGTGTCAGGCATTTGCACCAAGAGCTGATGGAGAAGGCATCCACATTCCACTAGCAGAGAGATGCACATATCACCCCATTCCACGGTTTCCTTCCACAGCCTCTCCTCCTCTGCAGGTATCCACCTTCCACAGCATTACCTTCTTAGCTAGCACCAAAGCAGCACAAGGGACAGCTTTCAGACACCATAACACAGCTATAGCCCCCTTTGTCCTGCACACCCTTCTTCAGGAGGCAAAGGGAGAACTTCTGTTTTTGCCAGCAAACAGTCCCCAGCACGACCTAGCACCAGGCACACTTGGCAAAGCTGACCAAGATGCAGATGATCCAGGCACAGCCCCTTCTCTCTGGCAAGGCTGCCACATTATCATTAGCAAGTACAGCCAGAAGAAAAATGAGTGCCTCCAGGCAAAGTCCCACAAGGTAAACATCAGTCCCATTTTCCAGGTGAGGAAAAGGAGGTCCAAAGCAATCAAGGTACAGAAGACACATAAAGCCCAGAGAAAGCATGGAGTTAGAGATCCAGCTCCTCTCCCTTTCATGCAAAATTCAGCTAGAGGGGATCCTGCCTCTACTCTTCCCCAGAAGGAAAATAAAGGGCTGGCAAAGAGATGCCACCCAAAGGTATCCCACAAACACACACAGGTGTAGGAGAAGGAAAAGCCTCTCAATTATACTGAGTAAGAGAGACAGCAGTGGTATCAATACCACTGTGGGCAAAATGGCTGTCAGATGAGGACTCTGGGTCTGCAAGGGAAGAGAGGAAGAACATAAATTTAAGGCTTAAGATGCACCAGAACCACAAAATGGGGAAGCAGACATGAGAGAGTGCAAGCATTTCCCCCTCCTTGGAAAGGGAGGCAGAATCTAGCTGCAGAGGTCAAGCTGAAGGGCCCAAAGCACAAGGTGGTGTCCATAACACCAGAGGAGGTGTCCCCCACTGACAGAGGCAGAGGAAGCATCCTACCCATGTTCAAGGTGTACTCTCCTCCACGCTCCCGATACATTCGGTACACCAAATAGCAGGACACAGGCTTGAGGAGCAGGCTGAAGATGGCCATGCCTATACTGCCTATTGCATCAGTGAGGTAGTTGTTTGGAGGGTAGAAGACAGAGATGTGAATGATGTCTGTGAGGACTGTGAGCAGCAGGCCAGTCAGGAACTGGAAACAAAGAGAGAACGGGACATAAACTGAATAGGGGATTAACAACTAGGAGTAAAGCAGTTACAGTGTCTATTGCCTGCAAGATGTGTGTTCCCACAAGGATGCCTTCATCCCACTATGACACATCACTAACACCTGATACTATCCCAGGTAGACAGAGATTCCTAAAGGAACCATCTTCTATTTCATGCATTTTCTTTGCATGTATCAGATACCTTCTCATGATATGCTCCAGAATTAATTTTGCTTGCTAATCTCTTTAATGTTCAGAGAAGGGTTTCATAAAGCCCCTTCAACTCAGCATATGAAATACTTTGAGTCCAGCTCTGGCATTACAAGTCATAGTAGCAGGTAAAAAAAAAACCCCAAAACCCCATGTATGTCTCAGTTCTCAGAGGTGAGTGCTTCTCACCATGGTTTATGGTGCTTATAGATTCTATGCTCCCTTAAAAACCCCACAAAACACAATCAGGGAATTGGACTTGTTCACTTCTGTACTGAGAACAGCTGAAAATCATCACTGCCTCAAAGCAGCTGTGTCTGCCCTCCACCCTGTCCCTGAGCAGCCTGGTGGAGGCAAATACCCCCTCACTCACCATCACGATGGCATCCACAGAATCTCGCTGCACAATAGCCCAGATCCCCAGTGCAAGGACACTGAAGTTTCCCCAGGCATAGGAGGCTGGAAGCATGTAATTCATGCATCCCCTGCCAAACAAGAGCAAAAAAAAACCAAGTCCACATTCACAATAAGCCTGCAAGAGTTTGCATTCATCTGTGTTCCCACACAAACATTTCACTCAGATTTAGGATCTTTTTGCACACAGACAGGCTTTAACAGGCCAATTCCCCAGGAACATCCCATTCTTAGTTGGAAGGAATACCCCCTTCTCACCCAGGACAGGCCAGTTCCCAAGCACTCACCACACTGTGAGCAGCCAGTGCACCAGAATGATGGCCTGAGGAAAAACAAACAACACAAAGAGAAGACAACAGGTCAGCAAGTTGAGACAACAGTGGGGGGATCAACATGGAATGACACCATCTTGGTGGAAGTCTTCCATCTTGGTGGAAGGCTGTCCTGGACCCATGAACCAGTGCAGAGAGCTGGCATAGCAACTGGGACACAAAGCTGTTTTTCTCTGCTTCTGTTGCTGAGTATTTCCTGTGGTGCTACACTGTAGTCATTCATTATTGTTGTCATCTCTGTCAACAGTTGATTCAGGGCCCACTTAGTCTTCCCTAAATGGGTTATTGATTTTGGAACTCCAGAAGAGCTTGTACAGAAAGCTGGGCAATCTGACTCACACCATGCTAGCACGGTTTATACGTGACCAATCTGGCATCCCATCACCAAGAAGTCCATGCAAAGTCATGCATGCAGCTCCCAGCAATTCCACTCCAGTCCTTGGTAAATCCTCCCTTTACCTCTTGCCAGGCTGTTCAGAACAGTGGTTCAGCCTCACTGCAATATTAACAGACCTAGAGGCAGCTTCTAGGAACCCAAGAACCCGATCCTGTCATATTACACAGCTCTTAATTCCCAGTGAAGCTCCCAGGGCCCAGATGCCAGCAATGCCCTAAAGTAGCAATAAGATGATGCTGTCACAGATTCTGTACATTGCAAATGTCCTTAATAATCCTGATCCTTGTGCTCAAGGGGACAAATCTAAGAAGAAAGCATCTTACTGTATCAAATGACAGAAGGATTCTCATCACCAGCACTTGACATTTCTGTAACCAAGGAGACAAACTCTACTTGTTTATTAAGACAGCAAATGGAAACAAGATTACACCAGTTCAGCCCCTTTTCTATACATGTAGCCATGCTGTCACTCCTTTAGAACCTGCCAGCCTATCCCAACAAAGGGAGATCACTCATGTTCACTTTCTAAACGTTTATGAAAGCAAGAATATGGCAGACAGGCTTGATTAACAGCCCTGTGAAAGAAAGGCTGAAGCCTGGACAGATCAAGGACCCATGGGACACAGGCACTCCTGTTTCTTCTAGGTGTGAGAAAGGCTCCAGTTGGCATTTATGCTGACTTTGTATATAAAAAACCACACCACCAGAACACCTGTGAGGCACACACTCCCCCAAATACTGCTGCTCCACCCCCTTCCCTCCAAAAAATTAAGAAAATTGGGAAATGAGTAAGTAGCAAAAGGGTAAATTCCTCAGAGGACACAGGAGAGCTGTATGCAGATTAAGGCACTAAAAAACCAATAATCCTCTACTAACATCCTGCTACAGTCACTGGCTTAAACTGCCTATTCATGTCCTGATGTAGTACACCAGGAGATGCTGGAGAAGAGAGTTAATAACCAACAAAGCTGTGACATGAGTGAAGTGCAGCCAGGAAACCCACGAGAGCGACAGGCCCGCTGCGGCACACGCTGCTCTGCCAAGATACCCCAGAGAGATGTCTTATCACAAGGAAGAGCTCTTGCTTCACTGCAGTACTCCAGCACATCTGCTGAGCATCCAACCCCAAGCAGCCAGGGCTTTGGTGTAACTTCAAACAGTGCTTCAACAACATTTTATTTCTTTAATTGTTGTTAATTGTTCATTAAAGCTGACAAAATGCTTCAGCACCACCCACCCACTTTCCCTTCTCCCAAACTGTACCAGGGAGACCAGGCAGAAACTGCTAATCAGTAAAATACAAGATGTTCTTAGATAAGAATGGAGATGTGCAAATAGCATTTACTCAAGAGACTATCACAACATCAGGGAAATTCTTAATTAGGTAGTATTTAATTGCATGTTACATACCCACAAGACCCCTCAAGGCTCACCCATTAACATAATTAGGCAGGGTGGCTGGGTTGGGGTTGGTTTTTTCTATAAATCTGCCTAGATCAATATTGCAGTTATTAAATTATGAAGCATGCTTAGTCATTAGCATAAGAAGTCAGGTAAACTAGGGCTGCTAGCATGAGGGACTGCTGAAATAAGAACAAGGCATTGCCTTCCTGGTTATTAGTCCAATTTACCTGACAGTTCTTCAGGGCACTATGGAATAAGCTAGCACTCTTGGTGTGCTTTAACAGAGAAAATGCAGTGTAAATGAAAAACATTCTTTAAAGCTACAGTCACTATGTGAGATTAGATAATTTGCAGCCAGCCTCCTGATGAGACAGCAGAGGAATATAAATTTTCCCATCTGTTCAAGGACTTGAGTCAGTACCTAAGCAAGCCACACACTCCTGCTTTTGAGAAAATAACTCCTAACACTTGAACTAGTGCAGAGAGCAGAAAATAAGACAAAATAAGAAAGGTGGGATCTTTGTCCCCATCCCTTCTAGGCAGGAGGATGACCACGCGATAAAAAGCATCCCAGTAAGAGCTGGGGAGAGCTAAGGGGAATTCCAAGCTCCTCTGCAAATCCCAGCATGTGATGGAACTAATTGCCAAGCATAAAAAGAACCTGGGTCTCATTAGATGGGAACCTCTTTGGAACATGTTTCAGCACAGCCCAGCACAAGGCTGAATTCTGACTAAGTTAAAAATGATGTGGTTCCAAGTGACAATTATTTTTCTGAGCATTTGGGGTTTGTTGGGGTATTTTTTTTGGAGAATGAGCTCATCTACTCTGTGAGTGACACTCCCCTGAAGATATACTAACCAAAACCACTGATCTGAGCAGCTACCTGTGAGTGAGCCACCTGCAAGGATGCTCCTCATTATTATAACCAAGTGATAATAACAAGCAGTTAGGCAGTGGAACAGGCTATTCAACAGGGTTGCTGTGGCTCTATCCTTAGAGATTTTTAAAAGTCAGCTGAATTTTGAGTTGAGCTATGTGATCTAACTTGGAAGTTAGTTTAGCTTTGAGCAGGAGGCTGGACTAGATGACACACAGAGGTCTCAATCTAAACTGTTCTGTGACCTAGCATTTAAAAATACCTGGGCACAGAACGTGTGTTTCCAGGCACAGAGATTGTAGGGCATTGTCCAGGCTTGATCAGACTCAAACTTTGTATTTTGAGGCTCTGCATAGTCATTGCAGTATCCCAGGGGCCAAGCATTCACTGCAAGATATGGCTGTGCTGCTCTCCTGAGCTCAGAGGGTGGGGATCAGTGGAGCAGAGTCTGGCTGGAGACCTGTGGCTAGCAGTGTCCCCAGGGCTCAGGGTTGGGTCCAGTCCTGTTCAATATCTCCATTGACGACCTTGATGAGGGAACAGCACCCACCCTCAGCAAGTACCTGATGATCCAGAGCTGGGAGGGGTGGCTGACACACAGGACACTGCGCTGCCATCCAGAGAGACCTGGACAGGCTGGAGAGCTGGGCAGGGAGAGACCAGATGAGATTCAACAACTGCAAGTGGAGAGTCTGGCACCTGGGAAGGAATAACTGCTGGAATCAGGACAGGCTGGGGGTGACCTGCTGGAGAGGAACTCTGTGGAGAAGGACCTGGGGGTCCTGATAGATGACAGGGTTGCCATGAGCCAGCAGTGTGCCCTGGGGGCTGAGAAAGACAATAGGATCCTGGGGGCATCAGGAGGAGTGTGGGCAGCAGGTCACAGGAGGGGATCCTCCCCCTCTGCTCTGCCCTGGTCAGGTCCCACCTGGAGTGTTGTGTCCAGTGCTGGGCTCCCTGAGATCAAACAGCCAGGGGTCTCCTGGAGAGAGTCCAGAGGAGGCTGAGGAGATGATGAAGGGCCTGGAGCATCTCCCCGTGAGGAAAGGCTGAGGGAGCTGGGGCTGTTCAGCCTGGAGAGAAGACGACTCAGGGGGGACCTGATTAATGGTTATCAATATCTGAAGGATGGGATGCAGGGGGAATGGCCAGCCCCTTCTCAGTGTCTGTGGGGACAGGACAAGGGGCAATGGCTGCAAGTCAGAGCAGAGGAAGTTCCAGAGCAACCTGGGGCAGAACTTTTCCCCAGTGAGGGTGCCAGAGCCCTGGGACAGGCTGCCCAGGGGGTGTGGAGTCTCCATCTCTGGAGAGATTCCAGCCCCGTCTGGACGCCGCCCTGTGCAATATGAGCTGGGGAGCTGCTTTGGCAGGGGGTTGCACCCCAGGAGCTCTCCAGGGCCCTTCCAACCCCTGGGATTCTATGGTTCCCACGTGCTTTGCTGAGCATTACTAGCACAGCTGAGCCAGTAGCTGCTGTTTCATGAGCATGTTCCTCATCTGCTCTAGGGCAAAGTCTGCTTCATTAGTTTTATATCTCTGTGAGTGGCTTAAAGAGAGACCTCAAGGCTAAGACATCGCTGTGTTCTGGCAGGAACACAGGTCAGTCATGCAGTTTTTCTGGAGCTACTCCTGTCACGGGATTCATCTGTTTAATCTTGCAGAAACCATAAGCAGATCATGCCAGTGAACAGCAGTGTGTGTTCCTTCCCCTCCCTTTCTGAGGAACAAATCTTCCCCACCTTTGTGATACATTTCTGGGAAGCAGGCCCTAGCTCAGGAACAATACAGAGATGTGGATACAGTTATTCCCCAGCTCTTCAGCCTCACAGCAGCGCTGGCAGTCTTAGAATCATAGAATGGTTTGGGCTGGAAGGGACCTCAAAGCTCATCAGTTCCCACCCCCCTGCCATGGGCAGAGACACCTCTCCCCAGCCCAGGCTGCTCAAGGCCCCATCCAACCCGGCCTTGAACACCTCCAGGGAAGGGGCAGCCACCACCTCCCCAGCCACCCTGTGCCAGGGCCTCACCACCCTCAGAGTGAAGAATTTCTTCCTAATATCCAATCTACATCTCCCCCCTTCCAATTTAAACCCATTCCCCCTCATCCTGTCACTCCTGGCCCTTCTAAAAGGCCTCACTGGCTTTCCTGTAGCCCCTTCAGGGACTGGAAGGTGCTTTAAGGTCTCCCCAGAGCCTTCTCTTCTCCAGGCTGAACAAGCCCAACTCACTTAAGCCTGTCTTCACAAGAGAAGCGTTCCAACCCTCTGATCACCTTCATGGCCTACTCTGGATCCGCTCTAGCAGGTCCATGTCCTCCTTGTGTTGGGGACCCCAGAGCTGGACACAGTACTCCAGGTGGGGTTTCACCAGAGCAGAGGAGAGGGGCAAAATCCCCTCCTTCGACCTGCTGGCCATGCTCCTTTTGATGCAGCCCAGGATACAGTTGGCCTTCTGGGCTGTGAGTGCACATACACCTTGACAATAAGGAATTTGTTAATACTGAAAACAGTTTGCCTAAGACAAGCTCCCTCTTATCTAAGAGATTTGGGAATGGTTGTCTAAAACCAGAGGAGAAAGGCAACTTTTTAGTTGTGTTGTCATGGTGACTCATTCATTCAACAGGTTTGTGGTTTTCAGCTCCACTATCTCCAGTTCTCAGGGTGGAACATGTATTTCATGTTGGCAGACTTTTAATTTAAATGTCTTTGTTTTTCACTGCTGGTTTAGCATGGGGAAAAAAATAAAATTAAAAAGCCACACCAAGTCAGAAAACAAAGCAGAAGGCAAGATCTGAACCTCCCTAGTGCCCTGGGGATCACACAACAGCCCAAACTTGTCAGAACAAAGTATCAGCTAATTTCCAGAATGTAGCATTTACATGCCAGGCCCTGAAAAATCCATTTGCTTACTTGCCTCTAAGGAGGGAAGTTACCTTTCTTGGTCAACTCATGAGAGGGGTAATGATCACTATGTGAACACCAGGCTTTTATTTAACCCTGCCTTTCCCAAACAAAGCTGAATTCATAATGGTAGCTGAGATAATACTATCCTCTCACCCAACTTGTAGGCAGCTTGCTCCTCACAGCTTGGTGAATCAACAGCAGAAGAAAAGCCCTGATGTGATCAGTGATGCTCTCCTTCTCTGAGCAAAGTTTTAACCAAAGAAAGCACCTGAAACTTCCTGTACCAAACAAGATATACAAAGCAGTGAAGCTGGAAAAAAGCACGTACACATACAACTAGAAATATCAGGGCTCTTAAAATACAAAAGAGAAAAACCCAATGCCATCAGACTGGGAACCCAGGGAAGGGTTTGGTATCCAGCATTAACATCAACAGCAGAAGAGGGATTTCAGCATCCCCCAGCTTCTCTACAAGGACGTGGTGCTTCCTAAAGTGAGGAGTGCAATGGAACTGCCCTAAATCCCTCATTCCCCATTGCTCTGGTTACCAGCTATATACACACACCAGCATTTTCAAGCTGCCCCCACCTGGAGCCCCTCCACTGGGGAAACAATGGCAGCTATCTACCAGATGATAACCCCGAAGCAAGCAGGGCCACCTTCCTAACATACTTTGCCTCCTCGGGATCTTGTGCAGCGTTTACCTGGATTAGCTCGGGTCAGCTGAGCTGGAAGCCTCCCTGGACACCAGTTAATGACCAGCTGGTGTCCCAGCCCGGCCCTGAGCCACTTCAGCGCAGCCCTGAGGCTGGGGAGAGCCTCGGCATCGCTGCCGGCGGGTCCGAGAGACCGAGAGATGGTGCGACGTTTGCCCGCGTGATGAGGAAAGTTTAGCAGCACCAGTCAGCCCCCCTCGGAGACCGCCACATCCCCGGCCGTGCCCGCAGCCGGGTCCCGGTGCAGAGCCGGCCGGCCTGGGAGGGGAGAGGGCGGGCCGGGCCAAGCGCCCGCACCCCGGGACGCCCCACGCCGCTGCCGAAGCCCCCCCGGCAGTCCCCCGGCCCCACCGCGGGCTCTCCTCGATCCNGGCCCCGGCGGGGCCGCCTCACGTAGTGCTGGGCCGGGCGGGCCCCGCCGCCGCCACTGGCTGAGCCCCGGGGAGGGCGGGAGGAGCCGGGACACCGCCCCGCCGCGCCCCTCCGAAGGGCCTGGCGTCGCGGCCGTGGGTCTGAGGGAGGCGAGGGCCCGGGTCCTGCCCTGAGCACTTGAGGCGCGATGGTGGGCTGGGTGCAGGCGGTGGCTTTCGGGCAGGGGAATACCCGGGCACACCGGCTGCCTGACGCCAGCACCTGTTTCCAGAACAGAAAGGCACGGCTGGCTCCAGGATGAGTTTGTTGACTCCCAGCACCCAGCCAAACGGCTCCTCCTGCTGCCTAATTAAAGCCATCCTGCAGCAGAGGGGAGCTTTGATACCGGGCCATACTGGGTGTCCAGGAAGGCTGAGGTGTCTGCAGGACTTGGCAGCTCTCTGGAGGAAGAGAAAGCTTGTGTGCATCATGCATCCATCAGTCCTGTGGCAAAAATGTGAGAAGTGACAGAGAGATTCTTGATAAACACCTATGAAAAAGCAATTGCAAGGTGCCAGCTGTGTTCAGCTGTGTCACAACAACCGGGTCGGGTTCAGGTCAGTCTAGGAATGAGAACTGGAGTCTCTAGACACATCTAGAACGGCTGGCAGGTACTTCACTGCTTCCTTTGGCCCTACATTTCCCCTAGAACTAGATGAGTGAACTCCTTGCCTAAAAGCCTGGTACAAATCAGGAGTTCTTCAGCTCTCATTCCAAAAGCAAGCTTCTCTCATTTTAGCGCTAGGGAAGTTGGTAAGTGATCAACTCAGCCCCACAGAGTACAGCAGTAACTCATGATTTCCTGCCCAGTTCTCCCCAAGTAAGCTAATGAACTCACACAAGAACCAAGAAGTCAGGATGACCTCTCTCAAACCCTTCCTGCCTTGCCCAATGTATGCTTTACCTCCCTGCAGCGTAAGGCTGCAGTGGTTTACTGGGTCAGTTGCTTTCTTGTAATCATTTATTCTTACAGAAAAGACGTGGCCTCTGAGGACTGAGCAAGGAGACAGAAGTCCATTGAGGAAGCTGAATGTGCAAATGCCTAAGTCATCCTTCAATCTTATTTCCAGTTCAAGCAGTGCAATGCAAGGTTATGCAGGAGACTCGTGCAGTGCTGAGCCCATGCTCAGACATTTTCAAACACTCCACAAATGTAGCCCTATCTAGCCTGTCCTTCACTGCACCCTGAGAGCTATTGACTGCTAATATGCAGCATGCTTGAAGACCTCCCAAGGCATGGTATTAAATATCAAAATCAAACAACTTTGAAAACGCTAACCAGTGGAAGCAGCAGAACAAAACCCACTGCCTGCATAACTCAGAACAGCAGTAAAAAGAATATGCTGTGAAAACTCCCCCCCTGGAACCTCTGAATGTGCCACTTTACCAGATGAAAGATTGAAATATAACTCATCTATTGCCACATGCCACATCAGCTGTGACCTCAATTCCATTTCTGTGCCTTGCAAGGAAGCCCTGCCTTTATTCACAGGGTGGTGATGTCCAGAGTAGTGGTCCCAGTGATGTCAAGGGCTGAATTTTACCCTAAATGACAAAATGAAGTTGTGACACCTGGGGTGGGGGGGAGAACACAAAGGGAGACGAATAGCCCAATCGGTGGCTCAGTGTTTGGGTGCAAAGTGCAGTAGGGGTGCCCTTCCACCAGGACAGATACCTATCAAAGGAGAATCATGTGTTAGAAAGACAAATTCCAGTGTTCCAGTTTAAGTATAAGCACTGTTTAGGTGCAGCGGTATGTGGATGTCTTTGGTCCTTTCAGTGTTGCCACTCAGCCTGACTGAGCCAGTCTCATTATCCTTTATGCAGCATGAGCCATAACTGGGATGGATGTGACTGCTGTTTAATGCAAAGCATTCATTTCCCCTCCTACAATAAAAGCCCTTTACTTCATTTTGTTCATCAATGTATCGTGCAATTAATTCAACCCTGCTTATTATATCCTGGGCTTGCATGTCATGGGCTCAAGGGACTTAGAAATGTCTTAATGATCTCATGGATATGAGAACAATGAGAGCTATGATAGACATTCTGTGTTTGCATGTCTCTCACACCTCTCTGATCTGGGGAGCTGGGTTGGTTTTATCTATGCTTTGCTTTGCTTGTACCTTGTAAACTGCTTCTCTGTATAAGGTGCTGTCTCTGTTCCCTTCCCCAGGCTTGATAACTGAAACATGGTGAGCAAGATAAGCTGCACGTTCAAGAGGATCTGCAGGGAGGAGTAGGCAACCCAGGAGACTCAAAATAGGATATGGAGATTTTCCTCACTAGAAGACTGGCCCAGGTGAGTTCAACACACTGCAACTAATATACAGCAATTAGCTGCTTTATGCCAAATATATTGGTGGTATACAAACCTGGCAGATGGCTGGCTCCCTTCCTGGCAGCGCAGTGGCAAGGCTGAGGGGGCAGAAACGCTTGCCTTGGCGTTTTCAGGACACAGTACCCTTGGTGGGTAATTCTGTGGAGAAGCAGAGGAGCTAATACAATTGCTCCTGCTGTCCTTATCTAGCCCATGGGGGTGGAGACAAGCTCACCCCTGACAGTTCTGCCCTTCTCATCCCTCACTTGGGGGTCTAGACTGCAGCTGACAGCCATGTCTTTGAATCGTGGCCTGGCTGTGATGCTGAGAGCAATCAAGGCATCAGCTTGGCACAGATGTATATCTTCTCAACAGAGCCTTTCTGAGGAAGGGTATATAAAAATTGTCCTGGCTCAACAAACTTCCTTTTAAATCCCCATGGGAAATCAGCAAGCAGAAATGTTATTTGGATTGGAGGGGAAACTGAAGGCGTTTTGCAATGCTGGTGGAGAGCCTCCTCCTGCTATTTCACCACGAAACAGTCTGTGGTAAGATGATTTGGGGAGTGGAGGGGGTTACACTGATGAAGGGTCTTGCCAGGCACACTTGGAAAGTCCTTTGCAATCTCAGTGAAGAAGAGCTGCTTCTCTCCTTTCCTGAAATCTAACTAGAGCTTGGAGAGAGAACTGGGGGACTCTGGGATTCACTGCCACGCCAGAAATGAACCGCCATACAAGAGATGGGTTTATGGGTACATATGATCACTCAGAACATTCCAAGAAAACAACAGCTCTCATGTTTTTCTGATTAAAAGATATGAAAACAATGCTTTTCCCAGGCTGTGTGCAGAGAGTGACTGGCATGGACTCGAACAATTTGGTATAGCATGGGTTTGAAATTGAAGCACTTTCACACACTGTGGATTGACAACANAAAACACCCCCAAGCTAAAATGGATGCAGATTATTACAGACCTGAGACAGAATGATTCCCAAGTGTTTTAATTTGTGCTTCCACTCCTTGTCTCTCTTGCACTCATCATTTTGGCAACTGCCAGCAACATCCCCAATATTCAGCAGCATTTGCAGGGCAGGCAGCTGCTGAGATGATTATGTCAAATCAGCACGCTGTCCCCTCTTTTCCATGGCTAATGATTCTCACCCTTGGAGAAGTGGTTTAAAATTATGCATACCCCTTGGACTCATTGTGAGGCTGCTAGCAGCAGTGGCTGGAGAGCAGGAGTTTGGGTGGGACCCTGTCACTCACCTTTCTTGCATACATGCCCCGCAATTAACTTTAAAAATTATTCCACAGAGTCCTGCTATGGCTGGTTTGAGCCTGATCCAAAGTCCTTTCAAGACAATAGAGTATCTTGCAAGAGGCTTACATCCTCTGAGGGCAGTAGAGAAGCTGAGCTTGTGTGAATTCTTCGTTTGGGTTTCTCAAAACAATCAGTTGAGAGGAACAGAAATTAAGACTTGTTTGGCATTTGTCTCCTCTCTTGTTCAGACCTAAGGCCTCCAAAGGCAGAACTGACACTGATGCACTGTGACTGGGAGATACTGGGAAGGAAGGGGAAAGTTGCTAAACATAACCCAGTGATACTATCGCTCTGCAGCTGCTGTCATGGCCTTGAGACAGCACAGAGCACTGCTAAAAGGCTTTTCCACACTCAGAAGTGGGTTGGACTTGTACAAATGTTGCCCTGGGGTTTTATAGCACAGGCTGCTCTTGTGTTACACACCTTGGCATGTTATTTACTCGTTGGCTTTCCTTTGCTCTGCCATTGCAAAGTCAGTAGTTGATGTGGCCGATTGATACATAAATCAGGTTGTCTGATTCTTTTCACACTGCTGTGGCTGTGCAGCATGTGCCTGTGGCACTGCTCACCCTTTCTGCTCCACCTCTGCACCAGCACAGTCTGAGTAAGAAAGAATGAGCCTCTGTCATGGCCTCTCTCTCTGGAGCTCCAATGTGAGCAATCAATCCAATAACCCTGTGACTTCATTTGTGATCATTAACTCCATTTTCACTGACCTTAGACATTTAACTCATCTCACCAATCATCCTTTCTTTATATTCAGAGTTAATAGCAGTGCAAAACACAAGAGCTGAAGAGGCAAGTCTCCTTGTGGAGTCTAAAAGCTCTAGCTTAAAATTCAGACTTGCTGTTCAAGCCTGCTTGTTTGATTTGCATCACACTCTTGCCCAAAGCACTGCCCAGGGTCCTACAAGGAATCTGTCTAGTGTACAGGGCAGTGAATACCTGCATCACCAGCGATAAAGGCCCCTGCAGAATTCCCTGCTGGCTTTCAGTTGCACTGTTAGAACAGATCTCAGCTCCTCTATTGGAAAGTGCTGGGATATCAAAGCCTGGCTTTGAAAACGGCTGTGCACGTGGTCCTCATCTGTGTCACACAGACCAGGGTTAGAGAGCTCCCCAATTGCCTGTGATCAATTAAAGCCTTTTTCCCTTTATGCTTCCACTGACAATAGCACTGGCAGCACCACCCACTATTCTGCATCTGGGCTGAGGGAGGGGCTGAATTTATCTCTCTGGGTTAACAAACTGCCTCCTTGCTGCCCTGCCATAGAGCTGGAGCCAAACCACCTTTCTTTACTCTTGTCTTTTGAGCTCAGACTGTAATGCTGGAACCAGAAATCTAAACAGTGACACCCAAATGGCAGGTTCTGTGTGGCCAGTGGGGACAGGGAGGGGATTGTCCCTCTCTGCTCTGCCCTGGGAGGCCCCAGCTGGAGTCCTGTGTCCAGAGCTGGGGCCCAACACAAGAGAGATGTGGGGCTGTTGGAGAGGGGTCAGAGGAGCCACAGAGATGCTCAGAGGGCTGGAGCAGCTGCCCTACGGAGAGAGGCTGAGGGAGCTGGGCTGGGTCAGCCTGGAGAAGAGAAGGCTGTGGGGGGACCTCACTGCAGCCTGCCAGTCCCTGAAGGGAGCAGAGACACAGGAGGGGAATCAGCTTGTTAAAGGGCAGAGACTGACAGGACAAGGGGGATGAGTGAAGCTAAAGGAAGGAAGGGTTAGATTAGATATTAGGGGGAAGTTCTTTGCAGAGAGAGTGGTGAGGGGCTGGAACAGGCTGCCCAGAGAGGGGGTGGGTGCCCCATCCCTGGGGGTGTTCAAGGCCAGGTTGGATAGGGCCCTGGGCAACCTTGTGTAGCTCCAGGCCTGGAGGTTGGTGGCCCTGCCTGTGGCAGGGGGGTTGGAACTGTATGATCCTTGGGGTCCCTCCCAACCCAGCCCAGTCTGGGATTCACAAACTCCTCCTTCAGTGTCCCCCCGAGCAGCGCAGGGGGCTGGGGGTTGGAACCAAGAGCGCGTTCACGGCCTCTCCCTGCAGCCACAGCTGGGCACTCATCACATGAGAGGTGTCAACTATGATGCTGGCAGCACCTGAGTGGGTACACACTGCAGGGTGACACTACAGCAGAAACAGGAGTGCACAGTGGAGATGTACCCAAACTTAAATGGAACATGGGGGTTTAGGGAAGCAGCATTAAGAGGATTCTGACCACAGCACCAGGATTAATATTGATATTTCTATTCTTATAAAAAGTGCTGTACATCCCCTGGTTCTTGAGTTTAACTATTCAAATGTGTCAGAGCTGTCTCCCACCAGAAGCCAGGGCACTGGGGTGTTAGCAGTAGAAAAGAACACCTTAACCAAATAACACTCTCCTGTTAAACACAGGTAGCCTCTGCTGCTCTGATGTATCACTTTACTCAGGCACTAAGTAGTAATATAAAGAAATTTTTAAACATCTGGATGGCTACACCAGGCAGAAACAGGCTGTTAGCTGCAATTTGAGTCAGGCTACAGGCAAGCTTGGATCCCCAGTTTGGGTAGAGAAATGTTTCTACCAGTGGGGTAATCGTTCTGTGTGATTACCTGAAGTCAGCAGTGCTCCCTAACTGGCCAGCTCCCTGATAGGCCTTTTCTGTCTCCTGCCACATCCTGAGGTGCCATCAAAGAAGCAGAAGAGTTGCATAAAGGATATCTATCATATCTTTATTTACATATCATGAAAACACACATGCAACATATCACAGGATTTACTACAATGGAACAACCTGTCCCTATCTCCTGTTACCAAACCCTTTATTTTTGGCTCACTAGGAAAACTATTACTTCCCCAGAAAGCTCCTAAAATAATCATTAAAAATAACAGACTTGGCAGGATAATTAAATGAGTGAGAGCTGCAGGCTGCAATGTCTTGCCATATCCTTGCAGAAACCAGGTGGTTCTCTGGAAGCAAGCAAGGAAGGAAGGAATGGGACTGGATGATCCCAAAGAAGACAGGTAGGAAGTGGTAGTGTGTAACAGCTAGGGAACATCTGTCTGCTGCAGTGAACAAAGGAGAGAGCAAGAGCTCTGTCAGAAGGTCCACTCTCACCCTGGCAGCCAGCTTTTTGCTGATCTGTTTCCCATCTTTGATTCCACCCAGAGGCCACAAGCTTCCTATCCTCTAGGAACCTCTGATGGTTGTGGAGGAACTACCTTTATCCTCCAGCAATAGGTAAAGGGAAAAATTTAGGCCTGTATCTCCTTTGACCTGAAGGATCTGTCATATCTTGCCTCTGTTGACAGGAGGAGATGAAACTGCAAAGCCAGGTCCATCAGAGTGGTAGCCATGATCATCTCTTACTAACAGGGAGAGGAGGACCCAGCTCAAGGGCAGGAATGTGCTGAGGGAAGGGAGGGCCAATGCAGCCGTAGTATGGAGAAGGCTGAGGCCGCTCCTGCTTAACATGGGCTTCAGTCTCCTTGGAACCCGGCACGTTCAGAGCCTGCAGCTTCAGTCATTTGCTCGCCTTTTTCCCACCCCCTCTAATTCCCCCTGCTAGGTATAAACAGTTTGACACCCCCCCCAGCTCCTGAGCATCCAGCCAGGAGCCCCACCCCCCTAAACATTGATGAAGGAGCCCTGGTCCCCGTTGGCTGCCTCGGGCTCCACGCAGCGCCCTTTCCGCCGGGTCACTCTTCGGTTCCGGTGGAATTTGGCATAGCAGCGTAACCCTAGGGAAAAGACATGCACAGGTGAGCAGGAGGGACCAGGGCTCCCTGCAGCACTGACACCAAACAGCTCCTGGCTTCAGTTCATGGCAGAGCTCGCTGCAATGGGGACAGTCCCCAGGGCTGGGAAGCCTGGGCTGTGTCAAATGAGGTGGCAGAGAAATGCCTCACATGGGCAGGGCACATTGCTTTCTGGGCCCTTGTGTTCTCTTTGGCTCACTGTTCTGGGGTGGGATTTGTTGGCTCAGAAGGTTTCACTGGCTTCTTGAAATACTAATGAATTATCCTGATTGTTTCCAGTGATTTTATGGAAGCCCTGCTTGGTTTCCCCCTATTACTTCCCATTACTGTCTAAGTGATCTCTCCATTGGGAAATTACTATAGACTTAATGTGCAGCAGCAATGGCTAGGGAGCTCCCCTTGCTATTTATTTCCCTGAAGCTTCAGAAGAGAAAGGAAGAGACTTTGAAGTGTTATTACTGGGAGGTCTGATCTAAAGCTCACTGCTGATCCCCTTCAGTTGCTCTGTTTTGGATGCTGGGAAGTGCAGGGCCTGAAGGAAGCTAGCTGCTACAGCATTCATGAATACTAAGGGGAGGGAAAAAGGCATTTTATTTGTTTAAAAAAAAATGAAATAAATTATTACATATTCTCCCATGGCAGTGGAAGGCAATGGGAGCCTCTGGCCAGAGTAATTCATCAGTTTCTGGCACTGGTAGATTTATCTTTTCCAGTCTATTGTTTGATTTTGTTACACCAGAATCCATAGCTAGTTGGGCCTGACAACGTGTAAACAGCCTGTGTGTAAACAGTCCTCAGGAAAGCCCTGATTTGCAGTAGCCCAGGATCTGGTCACTGGGGGTGGCAAGAGCTGATTTGATCATCCGAGAAACTGCAACTCTTTCTGCTGCCAGAGCAGGCAGCAGATAGCACCAGTGGCAGCACCCCAGAGAGGGGGAGGCTGGGGATTTATAGCTTCTGTAATGAGACAGCACATAAACTGCCTTTGAGGACTTGCACACAGGAGACCCAGCCCATGTCACAGGTCACTGAGCTGCCTTTTGGAGTGCATGTCCCTGGGCTATGTTGAAACCCACTCAGCTACCTTGAAGTTGGGTTTCTGCCCCTCATTACCAATCCCCCCAGGGCAGTCTGGCCTCCCAGAAGGACAGCACACATGATCAGAGCTCTGCTCTTATCTAAGCATCTTGTCTGTCTTACCTGGACCCTGCATCTCTGGGGATCTTTTTAATGCTACAGAGGATGCATATTTGGCATCAACATATAACTAGCTTAAGTCCAAAGCAGTGCCAGGGGCAGCCCTCATTAGCCTTGCACAAACACTCTTCTAGGCTAATCTAGCAGAACATTGCCTTTGATGAGGACCTTCAAGTGTTACACAACATACCCAAGGTGAAGACTATCATTTGACATTGCAACTCCAGGACAGGAACCTGTTAAACTGGGTAAAAAAGGAGATGAATGACCTGGTCAAAGTCACTAGGTACCTAGGTGAGAAAATGTGGCAACCAGAGGTTTGTTGTGGCAGACCCAGTGCCTAGAGCTGATCCTGAACATGTTTAGCCTAGAAGAGTGCCTTTCCCAACATCTTCATAACACAGCTCTCTATGAAGGGCTGCTGTGGACTAGTCACAGGTAGTTTTAAGACACAAAAGCATCTGTCCTGACAGCACCTACTAAATTGCAACAGAGTCACTTGAAATTCACTCAGGAAAGACCTACCAGGCATAAGGTCATGTAAAACAAGGATAGCAGTCTGGTGGTGTAACCTGGGATAACTGGAAGCCTTCCTGTATTGTGGTTGAGAGGTTTGTAGGCATCAGGATTTTTGTTTTCAAGAGGGAAAACAAGATAGCCAAGCTGACTGGGTGATAACACTGGAAGTCAGCAGCAAGGGAAAGGCCCAGAGCAGCAGAGTTTAGCTCCTATCTTCACACACAAACCACTACTCCCAGTCCACACAGCCAACTGTGAAACCAGCTGAAAAAAGGGGAGTAAAGAGCTGAACTCACCTTCAGTGCACATACAGTCATCGTAGCATTTGTTGTTAAGGCCTCGGTTGTGGGGTTTGCAGAGGTGCTCACGCAGGTCGCAGCAAGAGCCTGCAACACAGGAACAGGGGTCAGCACAGCTCATTCATCCCCTCACAGGGCTACTGACACCCACAACAGCTCCATGGAACAGACACTGTTGCCACAACACCCATAGAGAGCCTCTGCCATGCCCTCTGCGTACCACTGCCTGTCAGCGTTACAAAGCAGCTCCCCTATGGAGAGAGGCTGAGGGAGCTGGGCTGGGTCAGCCTGGAGAGGAGAAGGCTGTGGGGGGCCCTCGCTGCAGCCTGCCAGTCCCTGAAGGGAGCAGAGACACAGGAGGGGAATCAGCTTGTTACAGGGCAGAGACTGGCAGGACAAGGGGGATGGAGTGAAGCTAAAGGAAGGAAGGGTTAGATTGGATATTAGGGGGAAGTTTCTTACAGAGAGAGTGGTGAGGGGCTGGAAGGGGCTGCCCAGAGAGGGGGTGGGTGCCCCATCCCTGGGGGTGTTCAAGGCCAGGTTGGATGGGGCCCTGGGCAACCTTGTGTAGCTCCAGGCCTGGAGGTTGGTGGCCCTGCCTGTGGCAGGGGGGTTGGAACTCTGTGATCCTTGGGGTCCCTTCCAACCCAGACCAGTCTGGGATTCTATGATTAGAACCCACACTGGATTTCAACCAATCTCATGTTTGGAGAAACGATGCTACCAAGCTGGTGCTGACCTGGGAGGCAGTCCAGGTGATGGTCACAGGGCTCTCCTTCAGCCTCTACCGTGTCATTCCCACCCGTGGGGCTCTTGCTGCGGTGTTTCTCTAGGATAAATCAGAACACATGCTGATAGAAACATGCCATGCTATTGTTTGTACTTTGGAGATCATATTGTTCCAGGGTAAAAACAGCCTCAAACTTCAAGAGTTTGAACTCCAAACCTTCATAGTCTAATCTCCTCCCTGTTTCTCAACACTCCATCTATCATTTTGACTCTGCCCTCAAACCATGCATCCAAAATGAGAAACATTCTGAAACCAAGCACAGAACACAATCAGCATTATGGGGTTTGTTTTTTCCTCTCTCTTTCCCCATCACTATGATCTCACACCCTTCAGCACATCTGTGAACACTAAGAGTGGGACAAGCCTTACAGACTGACTTGTGGGAAAGAGGACAGGGAGGTTTAGCACCTTTCTTTTTAGCAGATGGCCACATTTCTGGTTTGAGATCCTCATAATCTGTCCAGTCAAACAGTGCCATATCTAGGGTGGGCATCACATCCCCATCTTGCCTGAGGCGAGCCTGCAAACCACAAGAAATCAAAGAGACAATGAAATACACTTCTGTAGTGACACTGGAGTCTCTGCAAAGTCTCCCAGTGCCTTTAACCTTAAAAAGGCTTGATGATTTCTGTCCACCTCTCCACCCCCACCCATCTTGTCCACCAGGGATTCTTGGCATCTCCTATTCAAAGGGGAAGAGCTTTCCCTTCTTGCAGCTGAAGCCAAGAGGGAAGTTTCCATTGCTTTTATGTGAGGACAAAAGGCAAGGAAGGAGTATTAGGACAGGCTGCCTCTCCAGCCAAGTGCTCCTGCTGCCTCTCTGGTCCTTGAAGCTGAATGAAGATGGCCAGCTAAGGGGGAGGTGGGGCAGGGAAGAGAGGAAACTAAAGGATCGGATTATGAAGAAGAAGTTTTTAGATGTCTCCAAGACAGAGAGCTGCTTTTGAGGTGGGGCTTTGGTGTTAAGCAAGCACTTACCTCTGACAAAAAAAATAAAGAAAAAAAGGAAAAAAGGGACTGGACCTTGTCTGCAGGAGATTCCTGTCCACATCAGAGGTACAGGGCCACTGCCAGCTGTCTCTTTACCTGTGACCGTGGTGATGTGGCTGGAAGGACAGGAGGCTCTTCTGTGGAAACAGCTAGTTCCAGTGCAGTGATGAGCAGCATGGTGGGAGTCAGACTTGTAGCTTCCTCTGCCTGGAGGTTTTGAAACTGTGCTTCAAAGCTCTCAGGTTTCTTGTACAGGGAACTTGGCCCAGCATCAGGAGTCTTCCCTGCAGAGGGCAAGAGTATGGCAGCATTAACTTTCTCATCCCTGTTCTCTGTGTGCCACAGATTTGAGTCAAATCAGATTTCATCCAGCCACTGGCCAGTGTTCCACCACCCTGAGCAGTGTATGTACTGCTCTTCTGAGGTATGTGTAAACCAGTATAAAACAGAGTCATACATTTAGGAATTAAAGTGACAGATCAGGCCCAGAGTATATACATCTTGATTTTTACAAACTTAAGTCATACACAGTCACACCTTCTTGAAGATATGTCTTTGTCTTGTTCAAGAAGCCAAGAATTCCTCCTTCTGGTCTCAAGAGTAGAAAATGTACCTGTTTAGCTATTTTTAAGCTGCTACAAGTATCTGTGAACACATCCTTACTTTATTTTAGTAGTGAGTTATTTTACCTTAGCTCAAGTCAGGACCTACCTAACTTGAAATAAGAATATCTTACAGCCTGATCCCTGTTTCTCCTAAGTATTAATTTAAATATAGGTCTTCAATTAAAGCAAAAAGCCTATTTTGCAGCCTGCAAATGTTGCTTCAAACCAGTTTTGTTGCATACTCCTCTGTATTGTTTCACACACGTTGTTTAGTCAGTCCCCTGAGAAGACAATAAAGCTCTTCTTACTGACACAGGGAGGAGCTCAGGGATACTGCCACTCAGCTGCCACTCAGCCTGTCAAATAGTGGAGATTGACCCAAATTGCCTGGTTTTAATAGAACTAAAGGTTTACCACACTGAGCACACCATACCAGAGACACACACCCACAGCTTGACCAGCAAAGGAAAGCCACCTCCATCAAAACCCATTTTAAAGTAATCAGTGCAACTGCACATATGCAAAATGTATCCTTTTTGTAGTTCAGCATAAATACAGAAGACTACAGGCTCTGATGAGAAGAAGCTGGTCTTCAAGTGAAGCTGGGGTTTTGTATTATTTCTAGTTCTCATCATATTTTGTACTCAGTGGAGAGACTGAGCAAGGCTTGGACATGTTCATAATTGAACCATCTGCTAACAAAACAAACAATCAAACAAACAAAAAGCAGGCCACCCCAAACCAGCCCCTCAAGTCCTAAGAACTGTCAGAGCTCCCCCTGTAAGGCAAACCAGGTCATTTTCCCAAAACTACAGCCAGCAGTACAAACCTCTGGGTCTGGAGTTCCCCTTTTTTCTTGTGCCTCTTTTGTTTGGCAGATTCCTCCCCAGAGCAGGCACAAACCCCACACCCTCCACACACCCATGTAGCTCAACCACAGCTGCTTCTTCTTGCCCTCATGCAAGTGACACTCATTTCAAGTGACCCAACAGCTTCAGCTTCCCTTGGGAGCTCAAATACCTCTGTGGTGCTTCAGCCTGTCCCTGCGGCTGTGTCGCCGATGCTCTCGGTTCTGCTTCTTTCCTCTCTCAGACCCAGGAGACTGGTTCTCCCTCTCAGGATATGGGAATTCAAAACCCAGGAACACATCCTTATTTTGTTTCAGGGCTGCTGGCTGCCCCTCTGCTGCCAGCTCTTCCACAGCTGGAGCTCCACTACCCATTCTGAGGGCTTCTTCCCCGGTCGGCCGCCCTCTAGAAGGCATGGCATGGACCCTCTCCTTCTTGGCCAAGCCATGCTTGTGATGGTGCCCACTTCTAGGCTGCTGCTGCAGCCACATCTCTTGGTTTTGAAGATGGTTGTTGCTCTCTGGGACATTTTTGAGCTTTGTTCCAGGGTTCAGGGAGACTGCAAGACTGATGTTAGGAAGAACCAGCACGCATAGGAAACAGAAAGAAGAGAAGGCAGAAGAAGTGGCCATTGTCCTGGGTGCTCTGCCTCACCTGCAATTGAAAAAAAAAGAGAAAGAAAGACAAAGCAGGCAACCAACTTTTAGGAACTGTAAAGGTAAAGAAGATCCCAGAATCACAGAGCTGTAGGGGTTGGAAGGCACCTCCAGAGCCCACTGAGTCCAACCCCCTGCCAAAGCAGGGTCCCTAGGACAGGTCACACAGGTCGGCGTCCAGACGGGGCTGGAATCTCTCCAGAGATGGAGACTCCACACCCCCTGGGCAGCCTGTCCCAGGGCTCTGGCACCCTCACTGGGGAAAAGTTCTGCCCCAGGTTGTTGTGGAACTTCCTCTGCTCTGACTTGCAGCCATTGCCCCTTGTCCTGTCCCCACAGACACTGAGAAGGGGCTGCCCATTTCCCCTGCATCCCACCCTTCAGATATTGATAACCATTAATCAGGTCCCCCCTGAGTCTTCTTCTCTCCAGGCTGAACAGCCCCAGCTGACTCAGCCTTTCCTCCCAGGGGAGATGCTCCAGGCCCTAGATTCAGACCTAGCACACTTAGATGAAAACATTTACAGTGTCCAGAGCTGGAAGTGATTTTTTTCCCTCCTTGGTTACCTCCTGCTCTCCCAGCCCTGGTTACAGCAGCTGAGACACACGTGCAGGGCCTGCAGGGCCGAGAGGTCCCAGTTTCATGTGCAAATGAGGGCCATCAATCAGCAGGACACTTCGCTTTGATTCCTGCCTAGCCCCCCTACCCTCCCATTCACAGCCCACCAGCTGAGGGGCTGGGCAGGCTCCTGCAGGCCACAGCTCCTCACCAGCACCCGCTGTCCAGCTGGGGCTGTTTGCTGCCAGGCTGACACCCTGGGCCTGGCTGGCACTAGGCCCCTCCTCAGGGCTGGCTTCCTCGGGATGAACAGAACTGGAGGCAGACGGTGGCCCCGCAGGACCAACAACAGCCCTCAGCAGCTCAAGGCAGGGGAGACTCATGTGTGCACACACACATACTGCTTCAGGGTGGCTGCAACTGGTCAAGGGAAGAAAAATCACTGGAAATTCTGTACTGATACCTCACAGCGTAGGAGAGAAACAGATCTGCCATCAGCTGAGCAGGGGATGCTTGTCTCAAGATCAAAGGGCACAGGGGCTGACTGGAGTTTTCTCTGGTTTGTCCCACTTTCCCTCCTTGACCCTGAGGGAGCTGGGCTGGGTCAGCCTGGAGAGGAGAAGGCTGTGGGGGGACCTCATTGCAGCCTGCCAGTCCCTGAAGGGAGCTTATAAGCAGGAGGGGATTCAACTTTTTAAAAGGAGAGACAATGGCAGGACAAGGGGGATGGATTAAAACTAAAGGCAGGAAG
>VZTU01002936.1:35703-62414 GCA_013400835.1 Zapornia atra | reverse complement strand
AAGGGCAAGCATAGGGTCTTGCATGTGGAGAAGAACCACCCATGTATCAGTGTAGGTTGGGGACAGACCTGTTGGAGAGAAAGCACAGGGGAAAGGGACCTGGGTGTCCTGGTGGACAGCAGGATGACCATGAGCCAGCAACGTGCCCTCGTGTCCAAGAAGGAGGATCGTATCCTTGGGTGTATTAGAAAGGGGTGTGGTTAGTAGGTCAAGAGAGGTTCTCCTCCCCCTCTACTCTGCCCTGGTGAGACCACATCTGGAATATTGTGTCCAGTTCTGGGCCCACACCCAGTTCAAGAAGGACATACAACTCCTTGAAAGAGTCGAGAGCAGGGCCACAAAGTTGATTGAGTGGAACACCTTCCCTATGAGAGGCTGAAGGAGCTGGGTCTGTTTAGCTTGGAGAAGAGGAGACTGAGGGGTGACCTCATTAATGTCTATAAACATGTAAAGGGTGTCAGGAGGATGGAGCCAGGCTCTTCTCAGTGATGCCAAATAATAGGACAAGGGGCAATGGGTGCAAGCTGGCACATAGGAGGTTCCATGTGAACATAAGGAAAAACTTTTTCACTGTGAGGGTGGCAGAACACTGGGACAGGCTGCCCAGAGAGGCTGTGGAGTCTCCTCTGGAGACATTCAAAACCCACCTGGACATGTTCCTGTGTGACCTGATCTAGGTGATTCTGCTCTGATGGGGGGGGTTGGATTATCTTTTGAGGTCCTTTCCAACCCCCAACACTCTGTGATTCTTTGATTCTCTTAGTATACCAAAATTGTTGGTTTGAAAGTCCTTTTTGTGAGCCTGGCCTTTGTCACTAGGAACAGCCAAGACAGCTGCAGTGGTTCGTATTCCCTTGGTTAATTTTTGAAAATATTTCCCATGGGATTTCTAAATAACTCAGTGAGAGACTATATAGGACAGGAAGTTTTTGTTGGTTTTTTTTTTCCCCAAAGTCTCTCAGCAGGCAGATTTTACACAACTACACTCAGTTCTCTCACGGATTGCACTCCTGCGCACTCTCACAGCCATGCACTCGCGAATACCAAGGCATATGTCCATGTGGTCTGGCCAGGGTCACTTGTGTGATGCAGAGTCAGTGGCTGCTGTGTCCTCATCACATCCCTGATGTTCTTCTTGGCAGTCAGCAGCAGAGGGGTTTGGGGCTGCTTTCATACGTTTTGGGAATTGATGATGTTTACAGTTTTTTGCTTCATGTTTTTTTCTCATCCCTCCTAATTGTCAGGCAAATTTGATTAATTTCTGTTCCCTTTTTTTTTTTCCTCATAGTCTTGTTTCTTATGACTCCAGTCCTGTTGTTCATCTTCTGGACGCCTTATCTTTAGGTCAGGTTGCTCCTCCTCCTTTTGTTACCTGAATGAAAAGATGGGTAGGGTGTGATTGGCACAGTGAGCATGTGCTGTTTCTTTAGCTCATGCTCTGCTCATCCTTCTGGTGCCTGCTCACTTTCTCTCACACAGCCATATGCTCGTACACACACACAGACTTTTATTCTGCCCTTGTTTGTCTCCAGTTTTTAACACTTCTAGCACAAATCTCTGCATGCAGACTCATGGAGTAACAGATCTGGCCCCAGTGCTGTGCCTTCCATGTCAGCATGTGTGTTTGCACGGCCTGCACGTTAGTAGCAGCGGTTACTTTGAGTACATCAAGCAGCCCCCCAAAAGGCTTGAATCCCTTGTAGGAATGAACATGGTTCGTACCAGCTCTCCCTGTGAGGCTGCTGAACATTGATTTGGTCATTTCTGACAGATAGGGTCCAAAAGGAGGATTTCTGCACTTTATTCCCAGGCAGAGGCAAGTGCCATGCAATGAGCCTCATGTGTTCAGTGTCTCACTCATGTCAGTGATGTTGACAGGGTTTACCTGGTCTGAACCCTACGTGTGGCAAGGCCATCGCCTTCAGGCTGGATCAAACGTGCAGAGTGTGTGGAGCAGTTCTGCCTGGAGGGTTGGCTGGGTCCCACTTCTACACTTGCGGTGTCCACCATTAGTGGGCATCTGCTCATGGTGAGAACGTCTGTCCCACGTGTCCTGGGCACGTCTGATTTCCCTGCACAAGTGCGGCAGGACTGCGTTGTCTACTGGTTTCAACTTGCCCATGCAATGGTTTGCCTGGGAGTTAGGGAAATTAGGCATCTGAGTGGGATCCACTGCTCTGACTGTGCTGCTTGGAGCAGAAATGCTGGGCAAGGAAGCAGAATCCTTTCTACGCCTGTCTCCTTGCCCACACAGAATTTTCCAAGTGAAGCAAATGGATGTATCTGGGAGTTTTTGGTACTGACAGTGGTTTCCGTGATTTGTGAGCATGACAGCAGCTTACTTGACCCTCAGTGCTCCACAAAGAAATTGAGGTTGAAACCTTTTCTCTGAGCAGGGGATCTGAGGGTTTCCTGCTGGATTTGCCCGGGGTGGATAAGGCCATTCTCTGCCTTGTAGGGATTTCGTGTGAGTTGGTAATTCATCATGAAAGCTGGCTGGAAATTGTTGCTGCTGTAGAGGCCTTGTGCCCATGTGCATCATGGCCCAGCTGAGAGCATCAGCGGGGTGCCTTTCCCAGAGCTGGGGCAGAGGTGCTGCAGCGGGTGGCTTCGCTGGCAGAGGTGGGGAAAGGTTGACTGCTGAATGCTTGCTAAAAACGGCGGCGCTGAATGTTTTATCATATAAAATTGATGGTAGAGATATTAGAAAGTCAGTAGGCTGTCCTAATGTGTTGAACGTTTCAACTGAGATGTGATATTTCATGTGTGTGGAGCGCCTGCTGATGTCACTTGAAAGTCATGCTCACCCGGCTACAGCAGGAGTTGGGGTTTTTTTGTCTTCTCCAGCTTTTTTAGAGGAAAGGGCAAAAATTGATTGGGTGCATGTGATAATCCAGAGCAGATTGGTGCTAAACAACCCCTGAAGTTACTTCTTTTCTCTGCAATTAATAACTGCTGCATATGGAGTTACATACTGTGCACCAGTGATTTGATAAAATATAGTTTCATGATTTGGACCACTCTTCATGACCTCATATAAAAGTTATTCTCTTGGCTCATTTTATTTTTATTTTTTTTTTAAATCTGATACTAACCTAAGCAGAGTGATTGAAATGCCAAAACCTCACCTAGCTAATGCAGACTTCCCGTTTCTATAGCAACAAAGCTCGTCCTTGTACTTAATGAAGGAATGTTGGGGTGTGAGTAACTATGACTTGGAGCTTTAGAGAAACAAACAGAGCTGCTTTATATTTGAAGATTAGAGAAATGAGACGGAAGTGACCTCTTTGCATTGAATAAAAAAAATATTGCCGAGGCTTGGGGTACTTCATTAGTAAGAATGAAACCATATTAATGTCATAAGGAGCTCTGTGTATTAATCTTGTTTTCCTAATTAAAATATAAAAGCCTTTTACAGCAAGTGAGAGTCTTTGAGGGATTTCTCTCCCCCGCCCTCCAGCCCCTTTCTTTCCCAAACCTGCTGTGTTTGTGGTTAAGCTGATGAAAATTTGGGCTGCCTTGCAACAGATAACATTTTCCTTCTGTACTGGCAAAAATCCACAGATAGTTTTTGTCACTGGTTGAAAAGAAAGTGCAGGGAGTGGGGGCAGGAAGTGTGTGGTGTCTAATCCCACATTGGATCTACAGTCTAGTTCCTGGTCAGCTAATTTAAACCTGCGTCCCAGTGATAAGTGCTGGACAAGCGACAGACAAGGGAGCAAATGAAGGAGCAGCTGTCACCTCTTCCTAGTACCTTGTAGCTTTTTCGATTACAACTTTAACAATTGTTAAATTCTAATCTAAAATGACCACTGGAAACATCCCAGGGAAGAGCAACAATGCTGACAGCGACGCATCGTGACTGCTTACGAGCTTATGCTTCTGTATCGGCGCGCCGCTAAGTGCTACACAACATGTGTGGCAGGTTTATTGTGCTCAATTATAAATCCACAGAAGCGAGTGTGGGCAAATGAGAAATGGGAAATAGGGGTTTCTGTTGCAGTCTCACCACAGTGAAAAAAAATAGTTTGAATGTATTTCCACAAGGCAGTCCAATTTTTCTGCTGTTTTTGCTGTGATTTTTATGTTGGGGTTTTTTTTAAAGCTCTGGCTCTGATAAATCCATCTACATTTCTGAGGACTGAATAAAGGTTTGCCAGGACTCTCAGGGTTTAAGGAAACTTTTTTTTATGTACTCAGCTCACTTGTCACAAGGCAGCTGAGACAACTGATGATGACAGTGATGGGAGCAAATTGCCCCACAGCAAAAGGAAGGATGGAGGACAGGATAAGGCAGATGGAAAGCTGGCTCATTTGAAAGTTAATCAAGATTAGCTATTGCAAAAACAAAAAGCAAACCCAGAAACAACCCACTCAGCCAAATCCGGCTTGAAACTGGCTGAGTTGTAGCCTGTTAAACCATGGACAGGTGGCATCCCATGAGAGCTGGGTGGCTGTATCCAATGGAGAGCTGTGCTCTTCTGCCTCCCAGCATGTTGATTGGAAAGGCAAATGGCATCTCTAAAAAGCATGAAGAGGCTCAACTCAAAATCTTTGGATGGTGTTTTACCCTACATTCCATTTAAAACCCCAAATATCTTATGATTTGGTAAAAGGCTTCTTGAGGCAGAGGTCAAAGGGACACTGGCAATGAGGATACAGCGGGTCTGCAGGAGATGTGATAGGTGTGTGGAGGTTGCAATGTTTGTGCCACAGCCAGCTGTTAATAGGCTCCACTATTGTTGCTAGGGTGTGTGAGGCCTAAATACAGGAGGAAACAAGGTTTATGTAACTGTGTATAACTTTGGCAAAAGGACTTGAAGGACACTAACTCCCTGGAAGTTTCATGAAGAGATGCTCTGTGGGTGCCTTTGCCTGTGGGATGCTAATGTGTCTGCATGTGCTCTGTGTTTCAGGGATAGAGCTCTGTCCTCCTGCTCACCGGTTCATGATCACCATGGTGGCGAGCTTCATCGAAATGGCGGGGCAGTTCCTCATGCCAGGGCTGGCCGCCCTTTGCAGGGACTGGCAGGTCCTCCAGGCAGTCATCATCTGTCCTTTCCTGCTGATGCTGCTCTACTGGGTGTAAGTATTTCTTCCTGCTGTCAGGTCAAAGACAACATGAGCTCCTAATGTTGGACTTGGGAGGTGCTTCATTGTTGGGAGAGTGTGTGCTTAATGATATGTATCATAGAATGCACAAGGTTGGAATGGACCTTTAAAGGTCATCTAGTCCACCCTCCCCCTGCAGTAAATAGGAACACCTTTAACTAGATCAAGTTGCTCAGAGCTTCATCAAGCCTGATGTTGAATGTCTCCAGGGATGGGGCCTCCACCACCTCTCTGGGCGGCCTGTTCCAGTGTTTCACCACCCCAATAGTGAGTAACCTCTTCCTCATGTCTAATTTAAACCTACCCTGCTCTATATACACTCATATATGTATATCTCCATTTGGTCCTCTGTGCACCTTTTGCAAAGGTTTGACTTTGAAGTAAGAGATAACTGCGATTTGCTTTAGCACGTGCATAGGTTGTGTGCTGTGACGTGGCAGGAGCTGGGGAGATGGACCTCTCTTGAGCACAGGTGTACTTTGCAATTACTGTGGCTGTCGCTTCTGCTTGAGAGATGAAAGCAGTTCTTGAGAGGATGCAGCTCAGCCTGGCTGTTGCTAGATTGCACCAGTACAGCTAAATTTTTCCCTTAAAAACCCGTGTTGTGGTTCTGGGCTGTCACTGTTGGTTTCTTTGGCTTGGGTTGGCCAAGGTAGGTTAAAAATAACACGTGTCAGCTTGTGAACAAGTGTGCTTGGGCATCCTTTGTGTGTGTGAGGTAGCCATCCCTCAGCTAGGCTGCCTGCTCAGCTGTGCCGGAGCGAGCACACACTGCGCCGAAGGCTGGGTGGCCAGGCTGTGCCACGCAGCGGCTGGGGATGCTTCCCACAAGGAACCCTCCTCTCCTGGCTGCTCCCACTCCTCCTCTGTGCTTGCTGCACCAGCAGCACCGCAGCACTGCTCCAGCTATCCTGAGAGAAGCAGGGTGGCTCTTACCTTGGAGATAGGGCCAGGTCCATCCCTACCAGGACTTTCTAAATCTAAAAAATCTTTCTTGTTCTGTCTTAATAGTGACACGCAGTGGCAGCATAACACAATGGGAGGCTTCAGAGAGCAGTGCTGTACAAAACCATCACAGTAAGAACATGCCAGGTCACCTCATTTTAAAGATAACACTAACAAAGCAAATATATTCCGTTGGTGTGCACTTTAAAAATTTAGGAAAAAGGCCACCACCCTTTGCAGGCCCAGGTTGTTTATGCACTGTGGGGTGCCAAGCTGCTAGCTGTGATGCCTGACAAGTTACAGCATAGAAAATCTTGTTACAGTATGTAAGAATTTTTGACAGTTGTCTATTTTTCTATTGGTGCATGAAGACGTTATGGAGTTCTCATCGCAGTAACCCTCAGTGGGGATTTCTTTTGCTTACCCCCATGCTCAGAGGTAGGCATGCTGCAGCTTGGGCTGAGGGCAGAATGCAGCACGCAGGGGAAAGCTACAAGTCCTTTGCAAGATAAAGGCGGCTTCTTTTTTTATCCCCCCTGTTTTCCCACATATAACATCTAAATAGTCTCATCTCATCGGTGTTCATCCTGATGATGAATAAGCTGGAGTGTTCTTGTTGATGTACAATGCCACTCTAACGAACCTGCCATATGTTACATGCATACAAACACGTGCAGGTCTGCTCCAAAGCCTCCTATTGGGATGCCAGCCAGCTAGAAAGCATTCTATCCACCACTGGATGGAACCCAATATCAAGCATAATGTTTTCAGATATTTTGTGTCCAAAAGAGAAAGCACACTAGTATGAAGATGCCTGACAACACAGGCAGCAGTAACTCCTCAGCAGTCTTCTGGAGGCAGCACATTTTCTAGGTGGTTGAGTCGAGGTCTGGTATGTTCCTGTTGGGAGGTTGTCCATGGGTGACATTGGGTAATGCTAACATTTATTTCCTGGTCTGTGAGAGCTTTGTGGCTTTTTGACTGGGTAGAATCACAGAATCACAAGGTTGGAAAAGACCTTTAAGATCACCAGGTCCAATCGTTCCTGTCCTATGCTAAACCATATCCCTAAGTACCTGATCTACCCTTTTTTTTAAACAAATCTAGGGGCAGGACAGACATACCTCCCAAATAGACATACCCCCACTTATGTAATGTGCAGTGCAGCAGCTCGATAAATGGCGTTAATGGCCAAGGTAACAGGGTTTGCCTTGTCCAGGGTTCTTGTGGTTGCAGAATGGGACCCTGGTTAGGATGCCCGCTCAGTTCTACTGTGGGTACAGTATGCACTTTTCTCTTAGGCTTTTCCCCTCCATCTGTTGCATAGTCTCTGGGAAGTGCCACTGCTTTATTACCTCTTTCCTTTCCCCCCTTCTCCCAGTTCTGCATTGGGGAATAGCACGCGGACCCTCAGCGTATGTTACAGACAAAGGAAGAAAACTCATTTGTAATAAAAGTAGAACTAGAAAACTGCACTGCTTGTTAATTCCTCATCGTGTACCCTAAGCAGTGAGCCCAATGACAGTACAGTAGTCCCTGTCCCCTGCCACCTCCTTGCTGTCTTTGCTTCCCTCTGCTACTGTGAGATCTGTTTGCCCCTCTGTGCTGGGGCTTAGCCCTCTCCCACCTATAGATTTGCTCTGGTCTCAGCCACATATACCATCCCCAGGAGGCAGGTCGCCAAGCAGAGCAGGGGGCCCGGCATGGATGGGGAGCAAAGAAGGAAGCAAGATTTGTCTAGGAAGGATGGGCCAGTAGGCTGGGACACCTGCAAATCGAGGAGATAGATGCCTTTGCTGAGCACTCAGCTTTTTTTGGAGAGGCACCCACATAAGCCAGATGTGAGCAAAGGGGTTGGTGACAAGGACATAAAAATAAGCTAATAGAAATTAGGCTCCTTTCAAAGTTTGTCTGTGTGTTAGAGCCATGAAAGAAGGCGAGCTCCAGTTTTACAGAGATATTATTTCCTTTCCCTTGGACTCAGGGAAGCCCCTGACAGGAACATATCACAAAGGCCAGCAGAGGTATCAATAATTTGTAATAAACTTCTTCACTTAAACCAAAACTGAAGACTGGGAAGGGGTGGTGCTGAGAGATTGGATGCTGAGAGATTGGAAGTACCCTCTCCCAAGTACAAAGTTGTAATAACTGGGCTAATTGCCCTGGGTCAGACCCCTTATTGACATGTTGCATCCTTTCCATGGGCACAAGTTTGCTCTGCATCTGGACAGGATCACAGTTCTCCTTCCAGCTATGCCTGGTACCTGCCTGGCCTTTTTCTATCTGTCAAGGATTCTTCTTTGCTCTTAGGATTTCCCGGTCTTAGGATCTTTTTTCCCAGTGTCCCTCCCACTCTTCCCCTTTTCCTCTCCCAAACAGCAGCTGTGTAATAGGAGCTGAATGTTTCTTCCTACCCACCCCTCGATCTTCTACTGCAAAAGGCTGGTCCTTTCCTTGCTGACATAGGAGGTATACAACTATCAACCGGGACTCTGCAGTCAGCTCAACCCAGTGATCTCAAGACTGCCCACCCTCAGCAGAAAACCGTCTCAGCTTCATTATATATATATATATAAAAGTGGTTTATGTGTATAAAGAGTGCTTAATGCCAGGTGATGAAGCATGCGGTTGTGACCAAATTTCTGTGCAGAAGTCTACAGAGACTGGGGATTGGCTTTTTTTTTCCTTTGCTTTTGAGTTTGTGATGATATTTCATTTGCCAACAGTAGGTATGCACAAAGGACCCTTGACAGCAGGGTCCATGCTCCACAAGTGAGCTCAGGTGCTTGCACAGAGGTGAGGTGGTCAGCACTTCCTCCTACTGTGCCTGATAGCCTGAGCTCACAGCAGCCCAGGAATTTTTAAAGATCCTTCACGAGCCTCCCATCACTCACACTGGGTGATGGAGCAGCTGAAAGACGTGAGGCTTTGGCACATTCAGTTTGAGAAACCTGTAGGAGCTGAAGGCAGAGGCAGTGTTTGTCCTCACAATGCCCCATCACTGCATCTCTTTTCCTTCCCCTGGGAGCACCTGCTCCCAGGGGAACCTGTTAATTGGGACCTCTAAGTGGACTGTTCAAAAAGTTCAGCTTTTAGGCCAGTGGCTGAGGCTGTCCCCACTCCTGAGCCAAGTGTGTGGAGTTCATGCATTCAAAGAATTCTTAATTTTCAAATACACGTTTGCAGTACAGGACTTTCTGCAGGGAGATACGCCAAAGCATCTGTGCAGTACCAGTGGTAGTAAATAAGCTGTCAAGCTGAATGGCTGTCATCATGGCTGTTATATATTTTTATTGCTTGATGTCGTTTGGATTGCAGTCTGCCTGACTTATCTTATCTGCTTTTTTTCCTTCTTCTGAAAAAAAAAAACAACCAACCAACCAACCAACAGACTTTCTCTATCTAAGATGATGGTTTCCCTAAGCTGTCTTCCAAATTGCATCAGCCTTAAAAGATAGTAGTACCCTGATGGTGCAATTGCTTGGTCCACGACTTAGAAGAATTGAGGCAGCATCCACAGCAAAGATCAGGGCTTTGTGAAGGAAATTTGAGGTTTATTATATACCTGAAGTTAGAAGTAATTATATTTGTTCTTAGAAAAAGTCTTTTGGAAGATAAAAATATGCTTGGAGTCGGATCTGAAATTTTACGTATCTGTAGATATGTAAACCAGGAGGTTTTTCTTGGTTTAAAATCTACATACTTCATAGAATCTTAGAATATACTGAGTTGGAAGAGACCTGTAAGCATTGAGCCCAACTCTTGGCTCCACACAGGGCCAGTCAATTGGACAGATTGACATTGGACATCTATCTGGAGTTCAAGTGAAGTCCAGTTAAGTTCATTTTGGACAAAGATATATGTACACATGGCACTTGGACCTCAAAATCAGAACACTCCTAATGAATTCTTCTTTCAGTTTTGTATTGAAATAAACCCATATTAAAAGAAAAGAAAATTTTAAAAAAGGAATAATGCTTGGTTAAGCTAATGACTGGTGTGAATGTCACCACTTGAAAGGAAGAACCAGATGGAAAAAAGACCTTTATTTTGTAACCGTGTGCACATGTATCTTTTTAAGGCAATTCAACTAACATAATATTGTCTCTACCAGGGGAAACTTTGGAAACAACAACTGAATGTTGCCTGGAGCAGACACAATACTGACCTGTATAAAAGAATGGCTTAAAGTCTGCATATGTGGGAGAAGATTTTTGACATGTTTAAAAATTTAAAAAATCTGTTCCGTTATAATCCTAAAAAGTAATTCTTCTCTTTCCCCTCTGTCTTTATATGAGAATCCAAATCACTTCTGTCAGCTATTTTCCTTTTTTGGCCACAATTACAATGTGTTAACTGCAGATCTCATTCATTCCCAGCTTGGCAGTAAATGTCTACTGCAGACAGTGCTGCCTCCTTCTCCCGCTTCTCTGAAAACTGTATTAATGGGCAGAACACCTCTAGTGTGTTATAAAATCCTAGTATGTCCTATTTCTAGGTGATAGGATGATTCCTGTATCATTTGTGAATCAGCATAAAGGAAAATGTTAATTTGCCCATTCTGAGTTTGTTTTCCCTCTTGTTTGTTTCATAAGTGATTCTTCTGTTTTTTGAGAATAATCACACAGCTCATGAACAGTAGAACAAGCGGCTGAGTCCTGTCAGTTCTTCCTCTGCACAGAAGCTTGGAAGCGACCCTAACGTGTATTCCACCTTTAAAGTATCTTCCCAGAGTCCCTTCGGTGGCTGATGGCTACACAGCAGTTTGAGGCGTCCAAGGAACTGATCCTTCAGTTCACGCACAAGAACCGGATGAACATGGAAAGCGACATCAAAGGAGTGGTGCCCGGTGAGTAGGACAGACAGACAGACAACCACAGATCCCTCCGCTCTTCTCCAAAGGCTGCACATGGCATTGCTGCCTGGAATTAATCTATTTTTTGCCTGTCAAATCATCCCATTCATTCAGTCATTCGTTCATTCATTTTGCTTTTCATGACAAACCATTCCAGACTCCAGCACGGCTTTTAAAATTACTCAGCCTGTTGAGCAGCCCCAGTAATCACAGTCTCATCTGTGGTGCCATGTGTCTTTAGAGACATCTCTTGAAGAACTTTGCCATGGCTAGAGAGTGCACCTTCAGCTCCCTGTGCCTCCGGAAACTCAGTTTTAAGGAATCTGCTCGATGAGATCCTGCCCATCACGCAACACTTACTTTGTTGGTTTGGAGAAGCGGCGGTGCTTGAACTCCCAACTTTAAAGTGCCAGCCCTGTGTCAGACCCAAACCACGTTGCAGTTTCTCATTAAAGCCTTGCTCCAAGAGCCGTTCTGCTTTCCTTTCCTGCATCATCTGAGTGATGCTGCTCAGCAGATGGGGGCTGCCTGCAAGCACCAGTGGTAGGGTGCAGTTTTTAGTTGAGTCTAAGTTATCCTTTCCTTGGTTTGCTGGTGCTTTCGGAAAGAGCTGACGCCTCTTGTCACCAGCATCGTCACCAAAATAGGTGGCTTATGTCTCACAGGGTGCTTTGCAGAGGAGACTGTAAGAGAGTGTGTGTGTGTGTGTGCCTACAGCAAAGGCAAAGAGTTTCTGGGTCTTCATCTCACCGGTGCCCCTGTCAGATTTGGTTCAGGCTCTCCTTCTTGCAGGCTTGGCAGTGCCCATAAACACCCATTTTGCACTGTCACTTGCAGTCTGTATCTGACTACCTGCTCCTCAGAAAACGGTGGAAATATATATTTTTCGCCACTTTTCAAGCCCTACATACTCCAGGGGCTGCAGGGAGACCTCACCCAGTAGCTCTGCCCATGGGTATGGGTGATGCTTCCTGCACTTGGCCAAAGGTGTCTGGGGTAACTGTAGCTTCAGTCAGTGCTAAAGGCATCGGTCAAGCACTGGAACAGACTTCATCAGGAATACAAAAATGTCACCATTAGCATCAGTGCCTAACACGTGAAGCAGCCTTCAGCAGGGAGGGGTGAAAAAATCCAATTTGGGTCTGTGCTATTCACACCCAGGTCACTGCCAGTGGTTTCTGGTGCAGTTTGCAAGCGGGTGTTAGCTGGTTGGTTGCACGTGGGTCAGGTGGCTGGGATTACAATACCTGGATCTGCATCATGCACAACACTTTTACAGCATAAACACCATTTTTCTGGGAAAAATCTGAAAAGCTGAGGGGTATGTGAGAAGCCATTAACCTGGTGATCGTGCTACCACCTCCTTTTTGCAGATCTTCCCTAGGGGAAGTGATGGATCTTGTAGAAAACATATCTATGCTGCAATGAAATACCTTGCAAGTTGGACTTGGAGCTTCCCAACCAACTCTAAACTTGTTTTTTCTCATCTAGTCAGCTTCTTGAATTTGCAGATGAAATGAAATCTATTTTAGGGGGGAGAGAAAATAAATTACCTTAGTTTCCTTAAAGGAAAATGATAAAGATGCAACTGTGTGCTAGAGGGATTGATTTAAGCCATGTATAATGATATTGTCCGTGGAGGAATGCTAAGTATCAGAATGGGTTTTCTGACTATTATTCATGACTGATTACTTTTTCCAGCAGTTTCACAGTAGAAGCATTTTCCTGTTTAAGGAGTGACTCCCTTTCATGTGGAAAACAGAGCGTTGTTAGACACCTTGATGCTATGGATTCCCTGCCTGCAAATACATTTAGATATATGCAGTTGTCTGTACATTAACCTTTGCAAACTTGAAGTGATACAGAACATGGTCATTTCTGCCTCCTTGCTGCCGCTTGATTTCTTTGGGATATTGTTGGGATTTGTTATTACTGTTTCCCTCGCTTCTTCTCTTTAAAGTCCCTCTGCAGCCCCACACATTCAGGCTTTCCTGACCCAGCTCTGGAGGGCTGCTGTATATCTGTACGGACAGAAAGAGAGGAGAACTGTCAGAAGGGTGAAACGAGCGTAACTAAAAATTTTGGAAGGACCTTCTCTCTCATTCCGGGTGCGTGGCAGTGTTGATGGTCTGAGTGAGGACAGGAGAAAAGTTTAAAAAAAAAAAATCCCTAATGAAGAATTAATGGGATCAAACTGCAGTCACTCTGAGTGGGTCCCTAAGCAGAAGGAAGCGTTTCTCTGCCTTTGTGTATCAGCATCCCATACCCGCAGCGCCTGTCACAGGCATAAAAAGCCGGTGCTTGCCTGGGAGAAAGGACGCCATGGAGCCTGATGCAGATATCCCCTCTTTTTTCCCCCGATTCCTTTGTTGAGCTTTGTTTCCTCTCTATGTGGAGGGGGTTTTGTCTGTGTTTTGTTTTATTCTTTGTTTCACTCCCGAAAGGGCTGGCAACTGTTTTGCTGTAGTTAGGGGCTATTGTGTTGCTGTTGATTATTTCTCCCTGCATTGTGGTGACAGCCGCTTGGGATGGAATTAATCCCAATACCTTTAAATAATAAACTGCTCACTTGCAGGTCCCTTCCAGTTGGAAACCCCACTGTAATTTTACTCACACGTACCAGCCAAATGAGTGTATCCTATATAACAGATCGTTACAGGACTTAACAGCAGTTCACGTGTTCCCGTGTTGGCAGCTGAAAGGAGTCCCATAATAAAAAGAAGTAGTGTTCATGTGGGTGAAGGTTTTCTTCCATCACATTTCTGGGATGGAAGAATCTGCAATTCTGAATTGCTGTCCAAGCAGTGAACGGGGGTTTTGGTTGGGTTTTTTTTTTTTGACTCTTCTGAAGAATCGTATCATTCCCATTCCCTGCTGAAAGCCTTTGCTGGTCTTTTTGGCTGTGCTGCCCATAGCATAATGTGCCACTAACCCTTTGTAAGGGCTGTTTTCCCCATAGGCAGCTTTACCTTTTTGGGGGGGGGGGGCGCCGGAAAGAAGCAAAATTTGCCTGCTGGTTTTGAGTTAAGTCATAGGGTGTGAGAACTTTTTGACAGTGCTCTTCTGGGAGATGTCTCTGAAGAGAACAGCTTCATGTCCAGACACAGTCAGAAGGTCCAGCAGCTGCAGTAACAGCCCCTGTCTGGAGAAAAGCAGCACGGGGCAGCTGATGGGAAATCCTCAGCCAGCAAGAGAGCAAGTGGGACAAGGGACATGGATAGGAGTCCAGGGTGTTGTAAATTAACACTGCCCTTATCTTCTCGGTAACCTCCCCCAAGGGTGTAATGCAGTGCCTGCTGTTTGATGTGAAACCAGAGGAGAGCTGCTCCCTCCACAGCTTTAAGTGGTTCTGTTTTTGAATGGCTGGTGCACCTTGTGGTTTTTGGCAGGAATGATTACTATTCACAAAGAGATTTTTTTGAGTTTATGTGGTCATAAGCTCTTCTCTAATGTGGAAGAAATCTAGGTGTGCTAATCCTTAATGTTCTGAGTCTCAAAACTTCATCAGCTGGCTCAACAATTTTCCCTCTTTTTAGAAATAAAAGTTTAAGTTCATTTTTGCACCAAGGAATTTATCCAACTGCATATTGAAATGCCATTTATAAAACGGGCTTGGGGAGCTGTGTTGACAAATACTTCAAACCATTATCCCAAAACATCAGCTTCAACCACAAGGGAACAAAATGTTTTTACAGGACAGAAGGGTGTTCAGGGGAATTGGAAATCCCAGAGTGTCAGCTGTCCTTACGCTGTTTAAAGGTGTGCTGTTTAGGTGGCTTTCGTTAGTTCGGTAGGGTGCATGGTTTTAATTCGTGTGGGGCCAAGGGTCTGTATGTTGGCTGGAACAGATGGAGCGCTGCAAGCTGATCCCAGCCCTGTCAGGGTGTTTGGGTGAGCAGGGAAATGCACCGCTTAAGAAGCCATGTCAGCAGTTACCTGAGTGTCAGACTTGACGTTGCCATGGAAACCCACCCTCCCTCGTGCCATTCTCCTTTCCCCCCATGGCGGGAAACATTTTGATGTTCCTTAACAGAAAAATAACTGCTTGGCCAGGCTGAATAAGGGAAAATAAAACCCCTTTTTGCTCGGCTCTAGATGAAAATTGGAGTGCTCCTGTGGACAGACAGGTTACAGCGATTCCTTCCCAAGGCTCCTTCCCAAGCTTAGAGAAATAATACCGGTGCAGTTACGGAAGTGGCCAGCAAAGCTACAGCATCCAAAGAGACGCGAAGGCGTTAGCTTGCTGGGCACGTTGCAGAGAGGTAGAAGGGGTACAGTGGTGGCAATACTGTGTGCGTGTATGTGTGTGGGTTTCTGTTAGGAAAGCTGTGGGTTTTCAGGGGCTTTCCTTTTAATGAAAAAAACCAAATAATAAAAAAATACCATTTGCACTTCTTGCTGCTGAGCAACATGCTGCCATGCCTTTTCTTTTATACATAAGCTAGTTTCCTGGTTTGCTTTGCTATTTTTCTTTTTTTTTCCTAAGCCTGAGGCTTGGATCCATGTGCTTGGCATGCTTTTTTTCTTTTCCTCTTGGGTAAATAGCAGAGGGAAGGGCGAAAAGGCCTTATGTCTGAAGAGTCAGTCTCCCTAATAGAAGAGATTACTCTCCCTACAAAGCTTTACTCATATCTTTAAACAGTCACACCTACAACTACACTACGATTTTAATGCTTGTGGTGGATGAAGAGCCAGGTGTGTTAGCTTAGAGGAAGAGAGCAAGTTCGCTGCCCATGTAATATATGGTAACTCCATGTGATGCTACTATGTACAAACCTACCAGCTGTGTTCCTTCACTAGACCCCATTTCTTGGTTGTTTAGTGGTGTCAAACGTAAATATCCTGTGCAAATCCCACAGGGCAGTTGGATAAATGTGGGAAATTTAGTTAGAATAGTTCAAGGTGCTACTTGAAGGCACCTTTAAGTCTTACAAAGGATTCTGGGTCAGCCACAGAGATTTTCATCTCACACAAAACCAGCTAGTGATTTCTGTTGCCCACTTGTATGTTAAATCAGCTTTCAGGAGGGGCTGTGTTTCTTCCAGCGGTCCCCTGTAGTCCAGGAGCAGGAACTGATGCAGCTTGTGCAACTCTTTCAGGACGTGCAGTAAAACAGCATTTATCAATAAAAACAATAAACATCAAGTAACAAGAGTAAAAGTGATCAGTGTAAGTCCTCTTCTGCTGGCTAGGTCTACAGGAATGGAAGAGGAGTGTCCACACATGCCCTGACCATATCCCTGGCAGGGGCAGTAGTGATCTGTGACAGCAGCAGGATTTGGAGGGCACAGGAGAAAAAAAGGAGCGCTCTACTAAGGACATGCTACTGGGAAAAGCCAAATATGCTGGAAAATTTGTTTAAAAACCCCACAAAAAAATAAAGGAGGGAGGTGCCAGTTTCCCTTTAAGCTTGAATGACTCTTTCTCACCAGTCGAGTCCTCTGCAGACTCGGGCTGGCCGCGCTCCAGCCTGTCGCAGTTGCTTTGTGCCTGGCTGGCACATTGGCTCTTTGTCCACAGTGGTACCTTTCCTCCGGAGGGGCTGGCTTTCCAGGGCAGGATCCTGTGAGGAGGCTGGCAGCAAGCCCTGGCACTGCCAGTGCTCCCCCCCCATGCACCAGGGAGGAGGATGGGCCAGTCTGGATGCAGATGTGAGGGGTTAGGAGAGGAAACCTCGGGAACCAAGCAGAGGCAGGGAGCAGTAAAGAGGGGACCGCTGGATGGAGAAGTGGACAGGGAAGGGAGGAAATGAGAGCCAAAAGAGTTGTGGAGGCAGAGAATAAAGATAGTTGGAAGGGACTTAGAGGAGGAAAGGTGATGAGGGACTGGGTGGAATTAATGACTGCACAGGAAGAAGAGAGGACACGTAGAACAATGGAGACCAAATTGGCTATGACTGCTTGCTTCCCTTGTCTCTGGAACAAGCTGTTTAGCCTAAGGATTTGGTATCAGCACTCTTCTCTTGTGAAATTTACCCCTAAAACATGTGCCACACCCCTCTGTACTACCCAACTCACCTGCTCTGCCTGCTGAGATTTCCTCCACGGCTCCTGCAGTAGATAGCAGCAATGCATGTGTAGGTACCTGAAACCTCCTGATGGCCCAGACATGGCTTACCATAGTGACATTTGAAGTATCCTTTGTGGTGTTTGGGGGGGAGAGGGTGGTTTAATGTTGGTAATATTAGAGGAATGTGAACATTGACAAGTCATACTCTGGGAAATGCAAGAAGTCAGGTTGCCTGGGAAACCCTTGCTTGGCCTCCTGGCATGAAGGCATGATGATACAGCCTTTAATAACATGATTACAACCTATTTTTTCCACAGGCCATAGGATGGACGAATCAGTGCATAGGATGGACGATGCTGTGGGAATGAAGCTGTTGTCTGTTCCTCATTTGTTGCAGAATTTGGAAGGTGTGTAGTGAATGAGGCAGAGGGTTGCAAAAGGAGAGGACAGTCTGGGGGAGATGAAGCTGAATGCCCTCTGAAGAGCTGTACTCATTCCCTGTGTCTGCCAGGGATGTCCTTGTACGATGGTGGAAAGTTCCCTGGAATCAGGGAAATCTTGCAGTGTTGTCACTAACCACAATTTCTTCAGTGTTACAAGTACTAGCTTGTAATTCTGGGGCTTGATTTGCAGGAATCTGGAGCATTTATATTGGCACATACAAGGGGTATCGCTGCATGATTTTTCTCATTCTGGACACAATTCCTCGCTATCTTATCTCCCTTCCTGCAAAACAGGAATAATCTCTGTCCTTACAAGAAGGTGGTGGGGATGATTTCATTGGTATTTATGAAGTACATGAATATTCTGACAGCACTGTAGGAATGTCTCTGAGGAAACCTGTGATTTTGTACTCGCTGGGAGGTTTGGATAATAAGGCTGAGGGGCACATGTTGAATGGGATAGGTAGAGGCATCATTAATAGCTGCCCATTTGCTGACTGCAGAGAGCATTCTGGGGGATAAACTAATGTGTGATCATCTAATTAAGTGCCGTATCATAATGCATACGAGCAATTGAAGATTACAACAGCAACCTTATGCCTGGCTTTTCCTGTCTTCTTTTGAATGTAATTAGAAATACAGGATTGAAACAAATTATTGCAATCAGTCCTTTGCTATTATAGTCATCGAGTTCTGTGGTTGCTCTGATGAAACGAGCTTCATTTTTAATGCTGTTGAGTATTTATGTCCCGTGCTTTTGTTCAAAGGCCGTTCCAGACTCCAAATTGCTCTTGTACCGGGGTACACTTCAGCATTCACTTCAAATACACTAGAGCTGCCCAGTTTCTTTGTCTTTTTTCCCTTCCCATTTGCTCCTGTCTGTGTCTGTCTTTATCTTAAACCTCTTTTTTTCCCATGCCTGTAAGCAGACAACAGCCCCGTTCCTTTGCTGAGCTGAAGGTTCTCCCCTCTCTCTCTCTCTTCTCCTTTTATAAACAGGCTTGCTAAGGCTTTAATTTCTCAAATATTGATGACCAGAATTGTGGGACAGCACCAGTATTTTCATTGTGTGAATTGCCAGTACCTCATGGACACAACAGGCTGGTGCCTTACAGTGCTTTACAGACACTTGTGATCAAGCAGCATATAACCAAGTCCAGTGCAGTAGATTCTTCCAGTAGAGCCATTTTCCATTTGTTCCTGGGTGTCTCACCTTGTAATTTCGGGGGGGTTTAACTCATTTTTGCCACACATGCTGTCAAGCTCACCCAGTTCCCTCTGATGTCCCTTTTCTGTGCTGTACTGCTGGCAGTGCCTCACTTTGTCACTAGCAAACTTCACTGGCACATTCCCAAGGTTTGTGCCAAGCTTCCTAGTGAGGTTTTTAAACTAAATTTCTTTTTCTGAGAATAAGAGGAGTCATCCTGCCACTAACCTCCTGCCACCCGCTTGTGATTTCCATTTTTCTACCCCTTGTTGCTGTCTGTCCATCAATCAGCTTCTTACCCACCTCTTAATTTCTGTATGTGACTCAATAGCCTTCAGTATTCCTTTACTATTAGGCTTTTCAAAAATGCAGTGTATCAGGCTGCTAGTTCTCCACGATTTAAAAAAAAAAGCTAGATAAATAAACGAGCACAAAGGGAGTTCATGGGGACAGAAATCCTGGAAGGTATAAATAACCCTGTGTACCAGTAACTCAGTGTGGCTGAGAGTAGGTTGCTTCAGCTCTGAATTTCGGACCAATTTACCTCCTGCTGCAGAGCTGTCGTGCTCCAGGGATTGACTGAGCCTCTGTGCTGGGCTTCCATAGCTCTTTTCAAGTTCAAAGAGCTACTTGACAGTATCGTTTAGCAGCCAGGAAAATGCAGCAGAAGTCCATCACCACAGGACGCTTGTCACTTTGGACATCCTTTTTCAGTAGCTTGATTTGAGCTTTGTCTATTTTGTCTTTGCCAAGTGATGCAGAGATGGGTGGCTTCATCTGAAGGCTTTAAAGATACTTTCTGATTTTGAAAGCTGTGCTCCTGAAAGGCATAGGATCCCACGAGTTTGGGGCAGTGCTGGGAGCTGGGAGCTGGAAGCTGGTAGGGTTCCCCTCCCCGTGAGACTTTTAAAGTCTCCCAATGAATAGTTTTAATTTCCACTGAGATATAAAGAGTTAGCTTGTTGACAGTTTTCCTACTGAGGCCCTGAATAGGAAGCCTAGAGTGTGTGTGGGCTCCAGAGTATGGGAAAACTCCTAACGAGCCTCTGAGTAAATGAATAAAAATGTTTTTTATTTTCCACGCTCACCCTTCTGGTAAAGCGGCCAGAACCCAGACATTTAATGCACATTTCGTCTGAACAGGCGACCTCAGTGCACAACCAGAGGATAGGCCGGGGATAGAGGGAGTTTCCCTGCTGTTATTCCAGCCACTGACAGAGCAACAGTTTGCTTCCAAGAAGTTTTGATAGCTGATGCTTTGACTTCTCTTCCAAGACCTCGACGTTGACCCATGAAGTCCAGCCGGCCTGAGAGCTGTCGCCCTCCTGACGGCTGTCACAGGCAGAGCAGGCCCTTCCACACAAGCAGGCTACCTCCAAAGGCAGCGGGCCTCTGGAATGCCTTTTCTGGAGGTGATGGCTTTTCTGCAAGTCACATAGCTTGTTGGCTGCTATCTGGATGGTATTTTGATTGTTGTAAATGATTTGGTTTGTGGTATCTGACCACGGGAGGAGTAGAGGGCAGAATAATGTTTGGCTCCAAAGCGTAACCACGCTAAGCATTGCCTCTCCTAATTTTATTAAGCTGTGGCTTGATAAAGTACATATTAACAACTAAATCTACTCTCAAAGAAAAAAGTAAAAGAGACTTTGAGAAACAAAAAACCCCAAATTAAGAAAATTCCAAGAGTGTGGCATCAGGGATTGTCTTCTGCTGATGGAGGAGGAGATGTTTTGCGTTGACAGGCCAGATCTGGACATTCTTAGACAGTTTGAGAGTAAACTCTTAAGTCCTTGTGAAGTCTGTGCAAACTGTGTGGCTTGGGTGGTGATTTTTCATTGTTCCCCTTCAGCTGAAATAGTTAAAACAGCCATCATCAGCTTTTCAAAACCTTGTGCTGCTTCTAATGCTTGCTTTGACTTCTCCACTGTGGAAGGTTTGCCTTGGGCTCAATTATAGGCTTTATAACGATGGTTTATCTAACTGCTTTGGTTGTTCTGAATTATTTTATTCGTGCTTACTCCTTTCCAGAATCTTGCTACGAAAATTGTTTTGACCTTGCTCTTTGAGATTAGGTACCATCTTTTTTTATTGCTTTTTTTATTATATAATATAACCCTACTCCATTGCTGAGCCTGCTGGGTGCTCCTGTATTGCAAATATTAATTTGAACCAATTTCCCCTTTTGCTCCACTTCTGGTTTTGTGCTTTTTAGAGCTTCATGCTGCGTAGATTCTGGGGAGAAACTGATATTATCAGGTAGTAAGGAAAGTAGTACAGCAATATTCAGCTTAGGTACGATCGTTAATGTAAAATAAATACCCTTTGCTGCTTTTCTCAGAAGCATTCCCTGTAGTTACTCTAGATAGAAGACCAGGAGTGACCTGTGAGCAGTGAATAGCTCAACTATTTGCATGTAAATCGTAGGGGGAGGTGTATTATTTTTATTACATAATTTTCAACAGCAGAAAAGTGTGTCTTTCTGTTTTGATTGTAAATTAGGGTGATTTGTCTCATTTCCTGCTGTGGGCCTTGCTTTTATTTCTCCCTGCCTTGCATATCTTGAAGAGACTGCTGGTCCTCGGAGTGAGGCAGAGGTTAGGGCAGGCCAGTGGGGACGACTGAGGACACCCAGACTAATTGCATATGCATGAAGGGAACGGATGCAGGGCTGCGCTGCTGCCTTCAAAAGCAGCCAGTCTTTCCCCTAAAAACCAGTCCTAGCTTGTACTCTTGGAGTGCATCAGGTTTTGTGATGCTTCTTTATAGGTACAGCCTCTTCCATTGTTACTGGCCTTTACCTTACAGCTGTCTTGCTTGATCCTGTAGGTTAGAACCAGGGGTTTCACTGGCATGGTTGGGCAGGTGTTCAAGCTCTAACCTTGTGATGTTTGGGAAGTAAACAGTGCCTTTCCTTTCTTAATTTTTAATTTTTTTTTTGTCCTGTGCCAACAAGAATATGAGATGCAATACTTGGGAGGCTCGTGCCTTACTGTAATGCTGCAAAAAAAAAAGTTGACACAAAGAAAAAGGGGTTTTTCTTTAAGGAAATGTCTTTTGTGTCAGGCATCCATCAGAACAATTTTAAATATTTGAACTGGGGGTTCGGTGGGGCAGTGAGGGAGCTGACAGTGCCCTAGCCACTTTTTTCTGAAACCTGGACACAAATGAACCTCAAAAGGTTCCCATGAAAAATGAGTTTCAGCTCCGGTCCTTTCCGTGGCTTTTCAGGTGTGCATTGCAGAGATGCAGCGGCTCTTGTAAGAGAGTCACGGGACCCTCTTTGAGAACAGCCTTCCACAAGCTGTGTCCTGCTTGTGAGGGTTTAAAAATTCACAGAAGCCTGAAATTCTTCAGGAAGTTTTGGATCGCACTTGCCAGGACTGAGCTCCATACTGCCCCCGTTCTACATGCGTGCTTTAAACTGGGAGAAGTTTTGGGGTGTGAAGGAGTTCTTGGGCAGTTGGTTCTTCAGCGCCAAAAAAGGTTAAGGGAAACCTGGAAGAAGGAACCTGAGGTGGACTTGAGGCAGGTTGCTCAGTGTTTTTATAGCTCCTGTCCCTACAATCAACTTCTGTTAGTGTAAGCTGCTCTCCAGAACATCCCTCAGAATATCTGGAGTTCACAAGCAAAGCTTCTCATTCTCCTCAGTGAAATAATAATTTTGGTTTGATTTGTTTCAGAGCTGGAAAAGGAGATTGCCAGGAGACCAAAGAAAGTCTGCATTGTTAAAGTGGTGGGAACCAGGAACCTGTGGAAAAACATTGTCGTGTTGTGTGTGAACTCGTAAGTCCGATCTCTTTCTGTTCCAACAGTTGTCTGGTTGGTGAACTGGAAGCAGTAGCAGGAAACGATAGGGCTGTTCCTCCATTTCTTAGTATGGGACCCTTCTCTAGTGTCTTTGATAAATGGTCCTGAAACAACAGCAGCTGTTGCAGGGTTCTATTTTATTTTTTTCATGGCAAACATGGAGGAAATCACTGACTGTTTCAGGTAGCAGCACTACCACAAGTCTTCTTGGGGGCCCTACTGCAAGTGCATTGCTTTTGCTAGTGGTCTCTCAGATCTCAGAGTCAAGTGCTGATACATGCCCACACATGCAGTCCTCTGCTGCTGACATCCCGGGTGCCACAGGAGTACTAGTTCAAGTTGCTTACATCCAATATGCCTGTGGTGCAGGGGAAGGTGTTGCTTGCCAGTAAATACAAGCGTGCTCCCTTGTATGACAGCTGTCCTTGACAGGTCTTCAAAAGCAGATTACAAAGTGCTTCAGCTCTCCCAAGTCGTGCACAGGGCACACAGGGATAATGTGCTGTCTTGTGTGGGCAAAACCAGGCATCTGCCTGAGAGTTTTGCAGGGTACAGGCTCTGAGACCTCCAGTGCCAAACCAAACATTGCAGCAGCAGGGGTGGATTTTCTAATTTTTCTGCCTTATAACACACCCATGGTTTTATTCAAATGGGAGGTGGGGAGAAGACTAGAAATCCTCCATCTTCTACTCTCTTCAGAAGTACGCAGCTCTCTTGTGGCTTTTTCTTCATCACATCAGGGCCCAGCTCTGCAACCTTCACTTCTGTTAACAGGCACAGGGATCAGGTTGGAGCCCAGAGATGCCAGCCCTCATGCTAGGCAGGTAGTCACCCAGAGGCACAGGGGCTTCAGGGGTCTCCAGCAGAGCGGCTGCAGAACCGACTCTGATTTTGTGATTTTGTGTCTCTCTCCCACCTACCGGTGGGTGACTCCCTCTGTTCTGAAACAGCATTTTCCTCTTAGGCCAAACTGATAGACTGATTAGCTGGTGTTAATTTTAGTTGTGCAAAACCTTTACAGGGGGAATTCTCCCCTTCTCCCTCCCTCTCTTTAATTACACCCTCTTGGAAATACCCGAAACCAGAACTAGGCAGCCCAAGGAGTGACTTCTGGCAATAGCACGCGGAGGCTGTTTGCCGTCCAAGTAGAGCATGAAGCAGATGTATGCTTGAGGAAATAGCTTTCATGTTTGTTTTTTTTTTTGGGGGAGGGGGGGGAACGACACCCACCAGCCCTATTTAATTTTAATTCTGTTATTCCTGTTAGATAGGGCTGTGCTAAATTATAGTAGCGTTAAAATATGGAGAAGGAACCTTTTGCAGGGAACAATGAGACATGATGGGAGATAAATGTTTTTAGTTTTAAAAGCAACTGTTCTGAGCTGCTCAGCTAGTTAAGATAACAAACTAATTCCTGGGGCAGCAGGCTGGAAAAGTCCAAATGATACATTCATCTAGTTTATAGGTCGTGGCCTAAATAACTTCAGCAGTGTATTTGCATGGACAGAAGAGAGAGAGAAGATGCACGGTAGTTAACTCTGCCCTCTTACTAAATATTGTTTCGTTGATTAATATTTCTCTTCTGGGAGGAGCCAGTTGTATTCTAGATACCCAAAGCAATGACGTTCTTGCATAGCAGCAAGTACTTGGAGTAGGTTTTTATCAGGGAGGAAGGTGTTTGGTAATGGGAACATATTTTTGAACTGCAGCGTTGGTTCACAAGATCACAGGAGAAATTCCCCAGGCTGTCACACACGCAGCAACTGCGTATCCCCCAACTGTTTATAAGCAGTTTATCCTGACAGTACTTCAAACTTATGACGTTCAGGCAGATAGAGGTGTATCAGCATAATGTCACCGCCATTCATTTCTTTTGGAGCCCTGGGTCTGTGCCCGCTGCTCTGTCAGGCACAATTAATTTGTGACGTGAGGCTTGTCTGGTCTAAATGCCAGGAACCAGGAGGCCCTTGGGGGCAGGGGTGTTTGTGCTGTGACGGGTGCAGCTGGGAGCACTGACCTCCCATAGCAGCTCTGCTGCAGTTTTGTGTCGTGTCAGGGGTGATGCTGGGGTTTCTCATCTGTACCTCCAGCCCCCTGCTCTGCCTCCCTTTTGCCAGGTAGGGGAGAGACAGGAGAAAGAGGAGTGAAAGTGGCAAGATGTTGATTGCTGGCATTGGGAAGAAACTTCAAAGAAAGGGAGATGCACTGCTATGGAGGGTGGTGTAAACACATAGATTGGATGCAGGCTCGCTGTTTCAGAACTGTAATAGTCATTGCAGAGCAATGCATGACTTCAGATGCTCGTTTCTAAGGGGGTTTCAGTTGTACCAAGCTACCTTGGGAAGTGAGATGCAGTCTTTGGTACAATAAAATGCCACAGGCAGGTGGGTCTTCCCCACCTGCTTCCCCACTGTGTGAAGACACATCAGTGTTGTGTGCTGTTTTGCTGTCCAAGCACGTGGGCAGCTTCATCCCAGCAATGCTGGCTCTGTGGCCATCAGCAGATGCTCTGGGAACAGAGAGATATCTTCCTTGAGATGGAGGAGTTCTCTGGTTGGGAAAACCAGTGGTGCTCTTGGAGTCTATAAAGTTGCTTCTACCCCGATGTTGAGCAACAAATGACACCAGTGGATTGCGAGTCTCTGGTTGAAGTGTTTCTTTTCATCACTGCTTATTTTTAACAGTAGCGCCTAGAAGTCTGAGTTAAGTATTTTTTTGCAGCAGGTGTTACATTCCTGCAGCAGAAGAAATGTTTCCTGCAGTAACGTGTTCTTACACCGAATGACACAGCAGTGCATGGCTGCCTTCTCAGCCATGACCCCCTCTCACCCTCTCCTCTTTCCCCCAGGCTGACTGGCTATGGCATACACCACTGTTTTGCAAAAAGCATGATGGGGCACGAAGCGAAGATGACCATCACCCACAACTTCTATGCGGACTACTACACCATGGCTGGCATTGCACTGGCATCCTGCCTGGCCATGTGCCCAGTGGTCGGGTTTCTGGGGAGGAGAGGAGGACTCCTGCTTTTCATGATCCTTACAGCTCTGGCGTCACTTCTGCAGCTGGGCCTTCTCAACTGTAAGTTGGGGACAAGAGCTTTTCAGGACACAGGGACATTGACAGGCAGATAACAGACCAGGATATATGACCAGGATATATATACTAGCATTTTCTTTGCCTCTCTCAGGTTTGACATGCCATGCACCTGCTTCATTCAAGAAGTTGGATTCATTTGAAGGGTTCCCCAAACGCTTGTTGTCTTAGGTTCATTAACAAAAGACATTGTGTTTTGAATGAGTCCCTGTAGAAAAGCTCGTTGAGCATTGGTGTTGCTTCTAGGGCTGTCACTTAAAAACAAGCAAACAAAAAATGCTTTTAATTTTATTTCAGTGCCTCTGGGGAAAGAGCTCAATTGGGATAGGGAAGGGAAAACTTTCCCACTTGAGTCTGCTTCCCAAACTGCCTCTAAACCAAACATAGGTTAAAGCAGTAGGTCTCTGTCCTCTGCCTGCTCTGAGCATCTTGCTACGTGCAAGCAATATATGGGTACCATGGAAATATGCAGCTGGAAGGCCCTGGTTTTAGCATGGTATGTTCACACAGTCTTTGAGAATGGACACACTTCATTTTGTGAGGTGACACAGCTTTTTGAATGGGTTATTCCTGCCAAAAGCAAGAATGTTCCACCTCCTCGTTTGCAGGCTGCAATCTTTCTCTGGCCCTTTGGAGCTGCTTCAGCTATTAAAACTGCTATAGAAATACTCCATTTCCTTTTTTTTTATATAATTCTATTTTGTCTTAATTTTCTGATGGCTGAGGAAGTAGAGCTTCATGGATCAGAAAGGTTTCAAAGCAGAGGGAAGGTGGGCTGTGCTCTGCCATTCTGACAGTTGCCCACCATTAGACTGTCCCATGAAACCTCAGCTCAAGGAAAAGGATTGAGACGTGCCATGGGCAAACTGGATGCGAGACAAACGCCAGAACGCTGGTTGTTGCTGGCTTTCATTTCTAAGTTTAGAAGCAATTAAGGGCTTTAATGAGAGAGTTTTTTTGCGATGAGGATGGAAAGATTTCACATTCCTGAGCCAGCAAGAGCCATCCCTGTTTACAGACTGTGTTTCCTGAAAGCAGTTACTAAGCTAACCTTCAGCGAACACGCTGTGTGCGGGAGCGCGGGAGGAACAGGGAGCCTCTTTCATGACCTGGGGGAAACTCCGACATCACCCGTGTTTGCTCCCAGCTCGGCACAGACCTTTACATTCCCTTTAAGGGCACATCTGCCCTGTCCAGCAGTCCCTGTCCGTCCCCGTCCCCCGTCCCGTCGTCC
>VZTU01002936.1:24576-35654 GCA_013400835.1 Zapornia atra | reverse complement strand
GGAAAAGCCCCCTGGTCCCAGCCCATCCCCAGCCCGTTGGCAAACTGTGACTATTCATACCCACACGGCGCTTGTGTGTGACCTCCTGCAACTCCACACTGGTGTGGTGGTGTCCTTCAGGGTGTCTCTGCACTAAATTTGTCTGTCTGTCTTTTTTTTTTTAAGGAACTAAGATGTTTTTTGAGGCTTTTGAGATAAAAAACATGCAATTATGTTTATTTTGCCAGAGCCATTAGTCTGCTCCAGAGCCATGAAAATCTGGTTGCAGTTTTTCAACAATAAAAAGAGTGATGGAGGTGGGGCAGAACACGCTGTAGGAATCATTACAACCTTTTCCCTGCCTCCTCACCCTGTCCTCACCCCTTTGCAAGGAGGGAAAGGCAGCCTTGAACTTCAGAGCAGTTCATCTCCCCCTGCTCTAGACCATGCCCCCCTTCTTCCTCAGAAGAGCTAGACAGTGTTTTGAGAGAAGCAGTGACCCTGCTGGTTATGAAATCTGTTACAGCCTCCTGCATGTTTAGCTTAGCATAATTTGGGTGCAATTAGCAAATGAAATCAGATTTTGAGGAGGAGGGTGAGAGAGGGAGAGGGGTATTCTCCATCAGCAGCAAACCTGCAGCAGAACTTGAGGATTCCCATGTTCGGCCCTTCCTCCCAACCTCGGGGTGTCGTCTGGGTTGTCGCAGGAGCCTGGTGAGAGGCACCAGCAAAACTGCGCCCAGCTCATGCCACTGCCCTTCCCCTTGCTGACCGGTGCTGCCGTGCGCTCCTTTAAGGTGAGGACACATGGCAGCTGGAGGCTAGCATGGACCACCAGCGCAGGGTTTTGGCAAGGAAGAGTTCCCCCACCAGCACAAAGGTGCTGATGCCAAGGGTTTTGCTCCCTAACTAAAGCTCTGCTGGCCATTCCCTTGGGGCTGCAGCAGGACGTTCTCTTCTTCCTCTTTGCTAACATAGAAGAGGTCTTTGTGTTAATCCCAGTGGTAATTCTGGGCTCTTAATGATGCTTTACCGTGGCATTTGTTATCCCTGTTCTCATTAGCATGCTGTCCTCCAGCTGAAATGGTCCTGGAAATGGCATGTCCTGTCTGGTGGTCATGGGAAGATGCACGGGTCATGGCATGGGAAGGATGTGTAGAGGGGGCTGGGGACTGTCTGGGATTTACCTTGTTTCTTTTTCTTTTCCCATGTATAAATAGCATACGTAACAACAGTATGTTCTTCTTTTCTCTCCCTCTCTCTTTTATTTTTATCTTACTCTACTTTCCATGGTCTCGGATCCAGTGATCGGAAAATACAGTCAACTTCCAGACTCAGGTATGGTTTATGGATGGGACTGCATCATGCAGAAAGTGCTCCCCTGGGAGCAGTGGATCCACAAGGCTCGGGTCAAAGCACCCAGTGTGGAGCTACCGCCTCAGAGGGGTGTGGGAGGAAAGCCCACTTCTGCAGTGCCTTGGGACCCTGCTTGTAGGCAAGGCCTGTTTGTTTATATGCAGTCTCCTGGTGTAGCATCCCCTCCATGTATTCTGACAGGCATACTGCATGTCAAGAGAAGGTGCAGATGTCCTCCAAGGTTGTGTTTTTAGATATGGAGCAGTGCTTCTTTTGAAAGTCTCCTTCTCAGAAGCAACATTCCAAATTTGGCCTTTTCCATAAGGGTCTGACATGCCAAAGTACTTTCTGACAAGGGTGACTAAAGCACCATGGAAAATAGTTCCCTGGGCTAAAGGACCATGGAAAATAGTTCTCTATCCCAGCCTGAAGTACTGTAATAGTGATGCAAGGACAGGCTGCAGGGGAACAAAACCTACCCTTCTGTGCTGGATTTTAACAAACCTCTCCTTGCCCAGCTCTTTCAGGGTCAGTTCTACTGAGCAGTCATGGGTCCCTGCAGGGTCAGTGGTGCAGCTTCAACCCACTACACAAGAGGTGCCAGGGAGCCTCAGAGACTTGTATTTGCAAGGTTCCACGCTCCCATCTCTGTCTGATGGCAGTATTTGCCCTCTCCCGCAGGCTTGGGGTGCACTGCAGAAAGGGCTCAGCCCTGGGCAGGCTGTAGTGCGTTTCAGAAGTTGTAACCTAAGAGTTCCTAATACCTTATGCTCTCCTGAGAGCTGATATATTCAGCAAGAACAAAAGCAGGCATTCCTCTTGGTTGGATCCAGCCCAGAGAGCACACCTGCTTGGGGCTGCAGGCTGATGAGCAGCCCTTTCTCCAGGCAGATCTTGGGACTTGGCTGTAGGAAGGTGGCGGGGGGGGGGGCTGCTGCAAAGCTCCAGTCCTTTCCCCAGCACCTCTGTTAGGCGCGATGCATTCCCTTCCCATGGCGCAGTAGTCTGCAAGGCCTGCTCACTGGCCTGGAAGGTCCACGTGAGGTTGTACCACCCTGGATCAGGTATCCCGCCCCAGCCTTCAAAAGGTGGTGGGCAGGGATCAAGCGAGGGGCTTGTGGCCAGCTTCCTTTAGTTTTGTTTACATTCGCTGGGGCTTCTCCCTGTGCTTGATGGATGCTGTTTGCTCTCGGAAACCTTGCAGCCAGCCATGACTGGCTGAGCAAGCAGCCTTGTGGGACACGGGTACAGGGGAGAGCTTCACCGTCCTCGGCAGCCTCTTTTCTCAGCCAGCACTGTCAGGTGAAGGCTGTCAGGTTGGTGGTTATGACGGAGTCTGCAGACTGATTACATGCAGGGGCTTAGCAGGGAGATGGGAGCACTTCTGCTTCTTTCCCCTCCAGCCCTGTGAGCCTCTCCAGTGCCTAAGCACCGAGCTGTTCCAGATGTTTGGCAGCTTGATGCCCGCCTCCACTTTTCTGTCAAATGTGGGAGGGAAGTGGCTGGTGCCTAAAAGGCTGCCCAAAGATGTGTTTTTTTCTTGGGTTTTACCTTTTTGTGGTGGCTGGGCATACATAATTTGGAGATCACTACTATTTTTGGCATGACACTATGATTATTTTCTTTTCCACGTGTGTTTGTGTGTCGGCTGCTTGGGGAATGGACTTTATAAATACCAGTTTTTAAATTAGTATTACAACAGTGACTCAAATTCTTGTCTAGGGAGAATGAGTAATGTAAACCTGTTTTCTTGTTTCCTTCCTTGGAAGTTTGGCCTCATTCTCCCTTTTAATGAGCACACTTTTCTTGACAGGTATGAGTGACAGCGTCAAAGACAAATTCTCTACTGCGTTTTCCATCGTGGGTATGTTCTCTTCTCATGCCGTTGGAAGCCTCAGCGTGTTCTTCTGTGCTGAAATCACACCCACAGTAATCAGGTGAGACATCAGAGCTCCCTTCTTCGAGGGATGGGGAAGAAATTTGGTTGGTAACTGGCAGTGTAGCCACACACATTGTACGGGAGGGGGAATTCCCCTGTCACTGGAGACCTTGCAGCAATTTTTGGGTTGCTTTTCAGTTTACTGCCGCTGCAGTCTGGCTGCCGAAGTCGATGCGTGCCTGCAGATGGAGAGGCTTTGTTTCGATGGCTCCACCTTGTGTCCCATCGTGGCGATCATCAGCAGGCCAGGCATCGCACGGGTTGCGTCGGCGCACAGTGCGCTACAGGCCTGACTACTCAGCTGAACCAGTTTGCAGGGCTGAGGCATGCTGATGGCTTCTCTTACTCTGCTGGGTGGCCTGTACAAGCAGTCAACAGCCCTTTGAGTCTACAGCTTGATGTTAAAAGAGAAATTCCACAAGTGTGCAGAGGAGGACATGGGTGCAGGGAGTCCCTGACAGTTAATTGTGCCAGCTACAGGGGCACTTGAGTGGAAAGGAGGGCTTGTGACCTGTAAGGTGAAACACTTCTGGTGCGTTCGGGTGCCCTGAGAGACTGCAGTCCTGCCTCTCCTACAGCACCGGTGTGAGGGGCCGGCCTTTACTGCCGATAAAGTGGTCTTTCTCTCTGCACACAGATCTGTCTTAGCAGAGGCTCAGAGTTTTTCTGAAGAGGAGCGCTTTCATCCTGGGCAGTAGTTGAAACTGGGCAGGTGATCTTTGCTGGAGAGCTTCCCGTGACAGGTCTTTGTACGGCCATGGTTTTGTACCGTTCTGTGTATCCCCTGTTACCCTTCATAGCGCAGAGGTGGTGCTTGTGTGTTCCAGATCATGGGTTCAGCAATGCCATGGCCATTTGGGAGTCTGCCCTGACTCCTCTGAATTTCCCAGGAATGTAGGTCATATGGGTGGGAGGGAGGGAGAGCAGAGGGAAGGGGACACTCTTTTCCTTTTTTCTTTTTTTTTCCTGCTGTGAATTATCTGCCTTTTCAATAACTTTGCAACAGTATTATAGCAAAGCTGTCAGTTGAGTACTCAGAGTCTCCTTGATCCATGGCCTTTTCTTCCAAGCTATCTGACTTTGTGAATGTATTTTACAGATAACATTATTTCCACAGGGAAAGGCAATGTGAACAGTGAGGAGATTATACAGCAGCCCAAACCACTACCAGATATTTACTTACGTGCATGTCAGTCAGCTTGGTGTTCTTACGTCTCTTTAATTTTCCCCTTGTCTCTGTTTGAAAGACACACAGATAAGGAACTGGCGACATCAATCAGAAGAGAATCTGCCAAGTAAGCTCGGATGTGCAGTGTGAACTTAGCAAGCTTTTTTTTTTCCTTAAATCACTTATGTTGCTACAGTGGAGGAGACAAAATCCTGGCTGGGAGCCAAAATCCTGCTTTTCCTGACTCTGCTGGGTGACACCAGGCAAACAGCAATAGCTGGCTACGCCTCAGGGTCCCTGTTTGTTAATAAGGATGGTGACAGTGCTTTGCAGTCCTACCACCATGAAGGTCTTGATGAGATCCACTCAGGGCTGTAATTAGTAGGTGCTCAGGCAGGTACATAAACCTGTCTCAGGCCGAGTGTCTTGCGTTTCAGTGGCTCCAAAATAATTCCTCAGGTGCTGTTCGGTGTTTCAGAGCATCTTAATGTGCATTTGGTTGTATCTTGCGGGTTTCCCAGATCAAATCCTTTGCGTGTAATCCCCCATCCCTGACGGGAGGAGAACAGCACTGCCGTTATCAAGGTGGCGATGACATGGTGACCAGCCCATAGCACCCGTCCAGCCCAACTGCTGTGTTGTTAAGGTGGTTACAGCAACACGGGAGGAAAGCAACCCCCTTCATCACCAAGAAGTGCTGCCAGTTCCAGAGACACAAAGGTCCTACACTGTCATGTGTCACACAGGGGCGCTGGTCTCTTGATGCTGGGTAGGAGGGCTTCACCAGAGAGCTCCCATTCCTTGCACCAGGGGCTTCAGTTCAGAGCTCCTTCCAAACACTGAATTTGAGTGCTAAGAGACGCCAATGCTCCATCCCCACTAATCCTGATGGGAACGCCACTGCAGGTTGCATGGCTGTTAAAGAGGAATAGGCTGAGTAAAGTGTGGTGTGTCATCTCCCTGTCCTCTGCGTGCTCAGTTACTAACAAGAGGAAAAGCAATCTGATTTGGTTTTTTCCTTCTCTCCGTGACCTGCTTTTGCCCCCACCCAGCCAAAGAAATGAAGAGCGGGCAGCAGTGGCCAAAGAGCTTTACCCATCAGCAGCTGCCTCTAGCCAAATTTCTAGTGGAGTGTAGTGCCGCTTACTGGGACCTGGCTTTCCAAAGGTGGTGCCCTGCCCCATGAGACCAAGGGTGTGCTGGTGCTTTGCTGAAGCTCTGCTCCAGGACAGAGCACACAACAGGGTCACTTAAGTACAGGAACAGCAGGGAAAACCACCAAGGTTTTCAGGGACTGACTTCAAGAATTGGCTGAGCTGACTGGACAAAGCCCTAAGAAAACCTGCTCTGAATTCAGTATTGGCCCCATAATACCCATAGGTACTCTCCAAAAGCCTCCTCCAACTTCTGTACTCTGAGCTGTGCTGTGTGTCAACTCATGACAAACAGCCACCCGAAATAGGTTCTCCTGAGCAGCGCTGAGAAGGGCAAGTTTCCCCATTCTTAGGTTTAGGCTGCTCCAAGCAAAGGGTATCAGTGAGGATATTTTGCTGTTATCCAAAAACTGCTGCAGTAGTGAGAGAGGAAATTTCACTGCCGTAATCAGGGAGGCCCTTTCTGAGGGCAAACTTTTGGACCAAGGTCCCTTTGCAATTCACCTATGTCAGGACCATAAGCCTCGTGTAAATCACCCCTCCAGCCTGAGTGCTGCTGGGTGAGCAGGGCTCAGGGAAGTGGGGCTGATTGCCTGTGGGAAAGCCCCCCAACAGCAACCGGTGCAAGGGGAGACGCTGGGGTTCTCTGTGGGTGCCACCAGCCCTCACACTCCCTCCCTTGGCTCCGATCTGCACCTCAGGGTGCATCTGAAATACAAAGGTTGGTGCCCCGCTGTGGGAAAGCCCATATGGCGGAGGAGTGGTGTCCCAAAACACGCTGCGGACATTTTTTGTTTCCCACCTGCTCCCTCATAGCATCTGTGGAAACAGCAAGTTATGAGGGTGTTGCTCCTGTTGCCCTGCACCCATTTCCTTGGCATGAACTTGAACAGCAAAACATTCCTGACCGTGTTTTCAGCTTTATTTTTTTTTTCTATTTCTATATTTGCAGTGTAGTAGAACACAGGAGGGTGAAAAACAAATCTTCCAAGCCTCCTCCTACCAGGTTTTGATGGTGCTGGATGAAGTACCACCTGCTCTGATTACTGATGCCTCATGGAAAACCGTTTTTTTTCCTCCTTCCTCTCCAAGCCTGAAGCTGCTTGACCTGCAGTGACAGAGCTGCCTTTGTTGTTGCCTTTCCCTGTTTCCTTTCAGCTTGCCTGATGTCCTTCCTAGAGCAGCTTTTAAAACTCACCTCAGGTCTTTCTCGGGAGTTGAGATACAATTTAGCCATAACAAGCAGTGATGTAAATGAGCCGGGCTTTTGTTGCTCCAGAGCCAACTTGGAGAGGGATTTGCCATGCGTCTGGGGCCGGCTGTGCTGATTACTCCTCTGAGGGTATTAATGAAGTTGCAGGGAGGCCGGCTGCACAATGGCCACATTCAGCTGGGTTTCCACGCTGCCACTGGAAAGCTGGCACGTTTTTAACAGGGGCTTCAGCAGTACTTGGGGACGTCACCGTTGCCTGGGAAAGATGCTCTGCGGAGTCTGGAGAACTAGAAGAATCATAGAATCATAGAATGGTCTGGGTTGGAAGGGACCCCAAGGATCATAGAGCTCCAACCCCCCTGCCACAGACAGGGCCACCAACCTCCAGGCCTGCATCTACACAAGGTTGCCCAGGGCCCCATCCAACCTGGCCTTGAACACTTCCAGGGACGGGGCATCCACTACTTCTCTGGGCAGCCTGTTCCAGCACCTCACCACTCTCTCTGTAAAGAACTTCCCCCTAATATCTAATCTAAACCTTCCTTCCTTTAGTTTTAATCCATTCCCCCTTGTCCTGCCATTATCTGCCCTTTTAAAAAGTTGAATCCCCTCCTGCTTATAAGCTCCCTTCAGGTACTGGAAGGCTGCAATGAGGTCCCCCCGCAGCCTTCTCTTCTCCAGGCTGAACAAGCCCAGCTCCCTCAGCCTCTCTTTGTAGGGCAGGTGCTGCAGCCCTCTAATCATCCTCATGGCCCTCCTCTGAATCCTCTCCAACAGTTCCACATCTTTCTTGTATTGGGGGCCCCGGATCTGGACACAGTACTCCAGATGGGGCCTCACGAGGGCAGAGTAGAGAGGGACAATCACCTCCCTGTCCCTGCTGGCCACCCCTCTTCTAATGGAGCCCAGGATCCCATTGGCCTTGCGAGCTGCAAGAGCACACTGCTGGCTGATGTTAAGTTTCTCATCCACCACAATCCCCAAGTCCTTCTCAGCAGGGCTACTCTCAAGGAGCTCTTCTCCCAGTCTGTATCTATGTCTGGGATTCTCCCGGCCCAAGTGCAACACCTGACACTTGGCAGTGTTGAACCTCATTAGGTTCCCCCAGGCCCATCTTTCCAGCCCGTCAAGATCCCTCTGGATGGCTTCCTTTCCTTCTAGGGCATCGACCACACCACTCAGCTTGGTGTCATCCGCAGAAGAGACATACATGAATTTTTGATCCAGTCAGTGTCCCAGGAGCATTTTTGTGAGGCCTGTGCTTGCTGCCCTTCAGCTGCCAAGTAAGCAGCAGTGGATTTGGGAAGGGATTGCGTGAAGATCAGCTTTAACACGGTGGTTGGCTGAGTGACTTTGGCATTTGTAGGCTGATAGTGCTGTGATTTCTAGTAAGCTCATTAGTTGGTGAACACTTTTTTCCCAAGCAGTTCCTTTCCTTTCTGCAGGTGTCTTCTGCAAGGTCCAGTAATCATTAATAATTCCGGCTCTGCCTCTGGGCCAGGAACTGATGCACCTGAAGCCTGTCTGATCACCAGAGGGTTTGGGAATAGATGGTATTGGTGGAGTGGTGAGGAGGAGAGGGCCGGTCATTAATTAAGCTCACAGGAAGACCTCCTCTGCAGGCAGCGAGGTCTTTGGAAAATCAAAGTCCAGCTGCCACTTGCTCTTGGAGATGTTGCTAAAATGAGTCATTTGACGGTGACACTTGACTGTCCGGAGCCCTCAGTCGTACCACAGCAGGAGGAGAGAATAATCTGCCCCAGAAAACAACCCTGTGGTACTGCTTCCCTGTGGGGTGACCCAGCGGGGATGGGTCCTGGGAGCATGGACTGTGCCCTAAAATGAGGTGGGCGTGCGCATGTGGCCAGAGGCGTGCCAGGCACTCCATCCCCACACCTGAAGAGACATCAGTGAGCAAGACAAGGAATTGCAAGGGAGGTTGCTTGCATGGCTGAGCATCGGGAAAGAGTGCACCAGTGGCTTCCAAGCTTGGGACTGGGATGGGTGAGGCTGTTTTCACACTTTCTTCTTTATTTTTTTAATTGAACGTGCTTTCACTCTCTCTTTGGTGTGCAAAAGGTATGCTCTCAATACCCAAGCACATTGCATTTAATAAGCAAGCATTTGTGCCATAAAGAGAATTTTATAACATTACCTATGCACAGTTTGAGCATTTCACCAGTGCTGACCTTTCTGTAACTCCTTTCTGTGATGCAGGAATACACAAGAGCCCCAAGAAAGAGCAAAGTGAGTGACCTACCTCAATTTGTCCAGTCAGTTAAGAGGAGGTCTTGGAAATTAGTCCCAAACTCCTGTTCTCCTACTCCAAATGCTACTTATGTTATCTTTCTTTTTTTTTCCCCTCCTGAAAATGATGCATGTCATTACGACATCCACGTGGCGAGAGGTTCCAGCCACAACATGTTTTTATGGGGATAATATTTCAGCGCTCACTGTTTGGTATAACAGATTGAGGCAGTGGCCTGTAAAGGCTAATCTCCTGCCTGCGTTGCTGATTGATGCCAGACAATACTTAGACACAGCCAAAGTTGACTTGTATCAGAAACAGCATGGCCAGTAGGTCTAGGGAGGTGATTGTGCCCCCTGCACTCAGCATTGGTGAGGCCACACCTCGAGTGCTGTGTCCAGTTTTGGGCCACTCGCTACAAGAAGGACATTGAGGTCCTGGAGCATGTCTGGAGAAGGGCAACCAGGGTGGTGAAGGGGCTGGAGGAAAAATCATGAGGAGAGGCTGAGGGAGCTGGGGGTGTTTAACCTGGAGAAGAGGAGGCTGAGGGGAGACCTTACCACTACCTACAACTACCTGAAGGGAGGTTGTAAAGTGGTGGGTGATGGTCTCTTCAGCCAGGTGACAGGAGATAGGACAAGGGGAAATGGCACAAAGCTGAGTCAGGGCAGGTTCAGATTAGATGTTAGGAAAAAATTCTTCACTGAAAGAGTTGTTGGGGCCTGGAACAGGCTGTCCAGGGAGGGGGTTGAGTCACCAACTCTGGATGTGTTTAAAAGATGGGTAGATGAAGTACTTAGGGATATGGTTTATCACAAGACAGGAACAGTTGGACTTGATGATTTTAAAGGTCTTTTCCAACCTTGTAATTCTGCAATTCTGTGACTTCCACACCAACTACTTCTTGTTGTGCCTTGTCTAAGCTGGAGAAGGCTGGCACACTTAGCAAAATCTGGTTTTCCCCCACTGAATACGACAATACTTGGACATGGGCATAGTTCGGAGGGCTGTCTACATGCTCATGTGGCAATGCTCCTCTTCTCCTTAGGTGGGGGCAGTTACATGGGTGGGAGAGGCTACTTAAGGGAGTATAGTTGTTTCCCCATGCAGAGGCAACTACACAGCAACGATCTACAACAGCAAAGCAACTCCCCAGTGGGACAGTTGTATGACACAAAAGCTGGGAGCAAACCCGGTTTGCCTTAAGGATTTTGGATGCCTGGGTGTGTGCCAGACGTGGGGGAGCGTGGGGGGATCTGTCGGGGCTGTGGGCTCCCTGCCCAATGCTGATGGGGCTGTGATGGCAGGAGTGGGATGCAGGGACAGGCTCTCACCTCTTGCTTTGCTTGCAGGGGAGGAGGGCTGGGGCTGGTCCTGGCCAGCGCAGGCTTCGGCCGCCTGACCGCCCCCATCATGGAGCTCCACAACCAGAAAGGCTACTTCCTCCACCACGTCATCTTCGCCTGCTGTACGCTCATCTGCATCATCTGCATCCTGCTGCTGCCGGAGAGCAAGAACCAGAACCTGCCTGAGAACATCCCGGATGGTGAACATTACACCCGGCAGCCCCTCCTGCCGCACAAGAAGGGGGAGCAGCCCCTGCTCCTGACAAACTCTGAACTCAAGGATTATTCCGGCCTCCACGACTCGGCAGCTGTGAGCGACGGGATCTCGGAGAACACCACTGCCAACGGGATGAAGTCGATGTAACTGGGTGGATTTTTTTTTCCTTTTTTTTTTTTTTGTTGTTGTTGTCGTTGGGTTTTTTGGGTTTTTTCCCTCCCCTTCTCTTTCTTTTGTATTTTATTTGATGCTGTTGTGCAGGAGGAGCGGCACTTTGGGCAAAGGTGTTTTGCACAGATTTTACACACCAGTGATGGAGCAGACGTAGACTTGGGGGGAATTCAACTGTGCTGCTAAAGCAACTTTTGGGATCTTCAACTATTGTGCAGATTGCTCTTGAAAAAGTATGGGAGAAAAGACTCATCTGAGAACAGACCTGACTGGAGGTAGCCCTTCAG
>VZTU01002936.1:1783-13034 GCA_013400835.1 Zapornia atra | reverse complement strand
CGGGGCGCCCGCCGGCCGCAGGGCCCCGGCAGCCCGGGAGAGGAGGCGGGGACACTCACACGGGGGCTGCACATGGCGACGGCCAGGCTGGCGAGGGCAGGCGCGGCGCCCACCCAGAGGAAGAGCGAGTCCCGCAGCCGCATGGCGTGGAAGTGCACCCGCTGCTCGCCCAGCCGCCCNCGGTGCTCCGCCGCTCCCGCCCCGCCACAGACGCTGCCGCGCCCGGTACCGGCCCTGCGCAGCCGCCCGCCCCGGGCACCCGATGGGTGTACGCTTCCTCCGGGTGTAGGCGCACTGTCCGCCAGGGCCTCCCCTCTCCCAGCGGCTGCACACCCGGGGGATCGGTGCACACCCCTCCCTCCGTGCACGGCCCCTCCCCGGGGCACACCTCCTCCTTGAACAGACCCTCACCAGCACGCACGCTCGGCCCTGGGCCGCTCACATGGGCTCCCCTCGCTGCGCGGGTGCGCACCCCTTCCGCGTATCCCCCCCGCCCTGTGCACACCCCTTGTGCACGCACACAAATTCCACACACACCCCCACGCAGGGTCGGTGTGTTCTCCGTCCAATCGCGGATCCCCCGGGGGCTCACACCCCCCGCCCTGGGACTCACACCCTCCCCCGGACCGCGCACGCATCCCCCTCCCCGCACACAGCCGCAGCGCCCGGTGCCGGCGCGGCGGGGGGCAGGCGCAGGGACGGAGAAGCCCCGCTAGGTGGCAGGTGGAGCTCTGCCTGCGGAGCCGGAGCCGGGCGGCTCCGTCAGCCACCCGGGAAGAGCCTCGGGGCTTCACACGGCGGGCACGGGGCTGCCGGGTGCCTCCCCCGGGGAAGGGCAGGAGAGAGGTCGCGGTGCCCTTGGCATCCTTCAGCTCAGGAGGTTTTCAGGGTTCCGGGGGAGCCTGCGGAGGAGAGGGTCGGGCCGCCCGAGCTCCGGGGCCGAATTAAAAGCCCGTGGATGCTGCGCCTGGTGCGCTCTCACCGGAGCACAGCTAAAGCTGGGCATCCCTGGAAAGGATTTTCCTTAACTTCAGCCCTTTGCTGTTGGGAACGCATATCTCCACGCCACGGGCAGAGATCTCTGCCTAAAGAACAAGCGAGTCAACGGCACAGGCTGAGCTTTGAATCAGTATTTCCCCTGCCTCCGATTTCACACGTGCCTCTGGGAAGCAGAATTTCCAAACTAAAGCTTCAGTTTTCCCGTTGAAGAAACAGGGAGGAAACAAAGGAACAGTTCATCACTTTTCTGCCCTAAGCTGCTCCGGTTCTTCCAGCATCTGCTGAAAGACAAAATCCTCAGCCCTGCTAATTTCTGCCCGTGCTGCCGCATCGCCACTAAATCCTGGGAGGCTGCTAAGCCCAGCTCAGCTGCCATACCCCCACATCCCATGGCACAGGATCAGCTCGGAGGGGGTGGGGGGGTGGGTGTCGCAGGCTACCTCCTTTGCCCTACATTTGTCCCTTGCTGCTTGCACAAAGCGTTATGGGTTATACAGTGGCAGACGCCAGCTACACCTGCCCCCCACCTCGCTGCTGAGGGGATGTCAGGCTTGCGCTGGTCCCCAGCATCCCCACTCTGCAGCCTATCCCAAACCTTTGCTCCCACAAGGTCAGTATGTGGGGTGGCTGGGGCTTGTGTCGCGGCTCAAAAATCAGCCTGCCCCAGCAACCTCCTGCAAACTGACCTGTAACTGTGGCAACTGTGGGGATCAGGCAGGCAAACGGGTGACAAAAATCACCTTGGAAGGGGGCAAGCACTGGCTGCATTCACCAAATGCTTCTCCCCTGTGTTTCTGTGAGGGGCAAGCCAAGGCCACCAGCTAAAACAGCAAAAACTGTCACAGGCCAGGGACAGTGAAGGGATAAGAATCTCGGCATGGGATAAAATACCTGCCGGGAGCTGTGCAGGTGGGGGTGAGGAGATTCTTGTGATGAGATACTGGTGGGTAATGGAGGAGATTTGCCCCAGGCTTGCTTGATCAGGGGGAGAAGCAGGAAATTTTCTGGCAGGGTTCATCTGCGCTGCTTTAGATCTCTCACTTGAGTGAGGAGTGTCCTCTCCTGACTGGTTTTCATTGACTCCAAGGAGGTTGGGGTGAAAGGTAAGATGTGCTCAGCTTTGCAGGCAGATTTATTCATGTAGGCAAATCCTTCTTTAAGCTTTCAGAGCCAGTTTCTCTGATATCCTGGGATGGAGCTGCCTTCTGTAGTAGAATCACAGTGGAGGATCTGCTCTAACAAAGTTCCACCCCAGTGTGTCTCTTACCATCAAGTAGAAGCTGGGGCCTCCTTGTGAGCTAAACCTACATTTAGGTGATCTGCTGGACTGAAGTAAGGATATACTCTTTTCTTCCCTAATCTTTCTACAGAAAATGCAAGTTCTTTGTGTTGCTTCCAAGGCTTGCTTCTCCCTAAGCCCCTATTACATGATGATCTGAGCTGTTCCTATTCTTATTAGGAGTCTTTTCCAAAGTACTTGTAACTTCCCTTTAGGATCCTGAGCCCTGCAGAGCTCTGAAAGCAAGTCACAGGGTCCCTCTGTACATAAGCAGCACTATGTATGTGTTTAATGTTTCTCTGTGAAACGCAGCTGCTATCTGTAAATCACGCTAAATCCTTGTTTGAAGCTCCAAAGAGGAAAAATATTCATCTAGCAAAGAAAATGCTGGGTAAACATTTTTATTTGCAGCGCAGGTGTGAAGGGCGAGTGGAGCTGTGCAGAGCCAGAGCATCAAGTGTGAAATGAATTCCCTAATTACAGCGCTATGAGGCCATCACCCCTGATAAATGAGAAGGGAAAGCACTCCAGCAGCCTACGGAACCTCTTGTCTTCCCTCTTTTCCTTTCTTTTTTCTGCGGCCATAAAAGCAGTGCTTGTGACTCCCCCTTATTTGTCAGGTGGGAGGCTAGGATGAGCCTCAGCTGCAGTGAGACACCTGATAGCAAACTAATGATAGAGCAAAGGTAACTGTAGCAAAAGCACTTTGTGTGTGTGTATATATATATATATATTGCTGCCCAGATGAAATCCAAGCCCCAGGAGATGTGGCTTAAAGGTATGTGTTTCTGTGCTCCTTGTTCTTTTCCAAAAGTTAGGTTGCCCACAAGAGTTACCAGATCCTAAACCCCCATCCTCTCCCCTGCAGTAGTTTCAAGACAGGAGTAAATCTTCTTCCCAGTAACTGAGGAGTTGAGAGATGTGGAGTTCATATTTACAAACTGGGATGCCATCAAGAGAAGAAAATGTTTTCTGACTCCCAAATTCACATTACACTTTCGCTCCTACGCGGATAAAACGCACATTTGACAATGGAGCAAGCACTTGACTGTTAGTGTGTGTGTCCACAAACCCTCTGTCGCTGCTTCCAGACATGCCAGTCTTCTTCATTTGTTGTCCTTTAGCGGAGGAGTAACTGACCACTCGATAAAGCCAAATGAAGCCTCTGAGCCACTTTGTGGTACCAGGCTGCTGCAGTAGTGGCTGTGCTGCAGCTCCAGGCTTTCGGGGTGCCTGCTTGCCGCTGAGACTTGGAGGCTAGTTGCAGGTAAACTTCCCTCGGTTGCACTGGTGGCTGAAGGGAAGCCACTTCTCTCCCTGTGCCATCAGGGCACAGGAGGAGCTGAGAAAGTACTTCCTTTTTTTTTGTCATTATTGATTGTTTTTCTAGGCTGGGTCAGTCGCTTGATCTAGTGTGCTGTGACGCTGCTGGAAGGATCGTGCTGGCAGCATGGAGGGCAGCGTCAGGCAGGCGTGGGCAAGCAAGAAAGGGAAGTGTCTCTGCTTACACTGCACACTCACCGTGTCTGTGATGCTGTGGCCATCTAAACCAATTTTAGGTGGGGCTGCCCCAGTGATGCTTTCCAGCGCTCATCTTATATGATGATGAGCTGGTTTGGGGAACCAAACTGGTCAGAAGCTATTCCTGGGATTGGGATGTCTGTTTAGCTGTGGTAGGAGACTGCTCCTAAAACATCTAACTGTGGCCACAGCACTTTCTTAACCCGAGGGCTCAAAACACTATCCTGTTTCGATCAGTCTGATCGGAAAAGAGATGGGAAGAGAATCCAGGCTGGAAATTTTTCAATTGAAAGGGGTGCAGGAAATGGGGAAATTGGACTGGTGAACTTGCAGATCTCTTAAACTGTGATTCTTTCATACAAGGGGACCACACCGAATTCATACTACGAATCTCATCATCCAAAGTAACATCAAGGCCAGCTCCACCCCCAACCCCTCCAAAAAAAGGCCATGTTTGAAAAAACACCCCTAAGCAAATGGAAAATGTTGCTGTGTGTAAGCAGTTCCACATCTGCAATATGATGGTACTGGCAGGTAACCACTCCTCGGTGCATTTATCGGTCCCTAAGCAGGCATTGCTTCAAGGAAACCCAGCTCTTGATTTACAAAAGTATTAAGATACCAGCCTTTCCCTCCAGGAAAACCTTTTTCTTTTTTGTGGGGTTTGTATCCTCAGTTGTTGGGATTTCCCTGCCCGGGCGGGGTGAGGCCTGGGACACATATGGCATGGGGATTCTCTGACAGGCAGCTTGCCGTGGTGCAGTGTGCCGCATGCTGGACTAGGAGTCGGGCCTGCTAGGTTTGTGCCTGATTAGCACCATGACCTTCTACTCTGATTTATTTCACAACTCTGCAGGCTGGAAGAGCACAATAACCCTTGCCTGCCTCCCTGCAGCTGAAGGAAAGTCTGCCTAGCACGCAGCTCACAAGGGCCTCCGTGAACACAGACTAAATTTCTGCTCTTGTCAAATAAGACTTTTTCCTTTTGTTGTTATATGAGTCATTGTGGGAGCTTGTCTCAGGTCTGTCGGAGCATTTGAGGCACGTGGGTTTGTAGCTGCTGGATAGGAAGCACTAACAGGGAGTGACTCACCGCTCCCCTCGGGGACAAGAAAAGGTTTACGCAGTCAGCTGGAAATCATATTTCATATGCAGATAGGCCACTTCACGGTAGAGAATCCCAAAGCAGCTCACAAACACCGACTTGGATGCACAAAAGCCAGCAGCTGTAGTGAGATCTGCAGGTGCAGTGGGCTATTACATACCTGTGACCTGACAGAGAAGGGAACAGGTGTGAAAGCCTAGTGGAAATAAAGCTTTTGAAAGGCTGAGAAGGGGAAGGGAAAAAATAGCGATAGTACCGAAAAATGCTTTCCCTTATATTGCTCAGTTCAGTGCCTGGATCCCACACAATGTATGCCACACCTGATGGATCCAGTCACTTTTCTGTGTGTGGGTCGCCTCGCAGGACACAGGGCTGGGGTATGTAATGTGCACGGGGCATCCCGGGTGCCTGGAGCGGAGAGGATGCCCGCCTGCCGCTGGCTCGTGGGCTGGCTTGTCCACTCAGGGTGCAGAGGATTATGTTCCCAGCCGTGGAAATCAGGGATTCAACGTGCAGTGCTGGCAGCCACGTAAACTAAGGGTTGACTGAGGTTCAGGTTGCTTTGGGAGGGGAACGAAGTTGGGTTTGGTCTGTTGGGTTTTTGGGTTGGTTTGGGGTTTGTTTGGGGTTTTGGTTTTTTTGAAAGATAGTTTGCTGCTGTCATGGTTATGGGACTTGCTGCGCTTTTGGTCTCTTCTCCATCCCTCTGGGTACTTCGCTTTTGCTGATACCAGAATTTCCATTAATCTTCTTTTCCTCCTTAGGCCAGGCCTTAGACTTAGTAGTTGCTGTCAGCAAGTCCCTTAGCCCGTGGGTCTGAGAGGACATGCCTGTGCACAGTTTCTCCCTTTCTCAAGCATGCAAGCAAGTGCCTGCCTCTCTGCCTGGTTCTCCAAACAGCCACTCTCTTTCATTTCTTTTTAAAGTAATGCCATGGCCTTTTTAATTTTTCCATTTGCAAGCAAATCTAGCCAGACAAAATCAGCTTTGATTACTTTGCTTCCTCCTCCCTGGACACGGGGTGAAGTTAACAGGACTGGCATTGTCCCTTGGCAGCCCTCAAGTGTTCCCTCAGAGGTGGCTTAGCTCAAGCCAGCCTTCTCTCTTGGCTTTTCCTTCCTGCTCTGTTGGATACCACGGTTTAGCAGAAAGACTAAATATCCCAAACAGTAGCTTAGTACCTGTGCATTACCAGAGAGCAGCCCAACACTGTCTGAGCCATGAGGGATATGGCTGTTCCAGCCATGCTCTCCAAGTTCCTAGTACAGTGCTGTGCAGTGCAGCATGATTTAGATCAGGGATGCATATCTGATTTCTTAGCAGAAGTATGTCAAACAGTTGCTGCTGCCACCCAATCGGTGTATCTGATGTTACTGATGATTACACAGAATGCAGCTTTCACAACCATCACTTCAGTGATCCGTCTCCAATCTCTGAAGTTAAAAAAATGTAATTGCTTAGCACTGGTATCAAAAGATGGGTGTGGTGCCTAGTTGCTTGACAATAGAACAGACAGAGTAGTTATGCTGTCATAACTTCTTCCCAGGGTGGTGTGTTATCAGAGTTCCTTTACTGTATCTTCAAAGTGAAATAGGATCCCAACAGGCTGAAGCTGCATCTTCAAGAAGTCTGCGCCCCGACCATGAACAGCAATTGAAAAATATCCTGCCCTGCAGCCCCTTGGAAAGCGAGAGACATCTTCCCCCTTTTCTGCTTGGTGTTTGAAAGAGATGGTGCCAGGTGCTGTTGTTTCTGCTGTTAGAGTTCTGGGATGGATGGTGGCCTTCCCCAGGACTGAAAGGCACGTGCATGCTTGATGTCCCATAAAGAGACGGGATGACGGGAGGTTTGTTAGGTGTTTCTCGTAAGGCAAACTTAAATCAGGTGAAAATCATCCCCAGGTGAAAATCCTGTAAAGAGCCACAAATGGGAAAATAGGAGGAAAGAGGAAAAGAATTCACAGCATCTGGGAGTGATTCCTTTCTGTAACAGATTGAAGATCCAAGCCGGCCTCTACAGAAATCAATTGAAAAAAACCACCTGCTGGTCCCCATGAGCTGAAGATAACGCTTGTCGTGATGAACTTTACTTGGCAGCTACCCAAAACACCGCAGTTTGGGCTCCTGAGTTACTGCTGGGGGGTGTGTTCACCTACCTGCATCCCCACCCGCGTGAAGATGAAGCTTCATGCAGCCCGTAAAGCCTGCGCAGCGCTGCGCGCCCGGGTTAACTCGCCCCCTACAAGCGCCCGGCGCCCACCTACCCTGCTCACCCTGAGTGACGATGTTACCACGGGCGTGGCAGCCCTTCACCAGTGACCCACCTGCCCCAGTCTTGCTGCCTTTTCCCCACCGCCGCAATCCCAGCCACAGGGATTCCTCACGCTGCAAGGATGGGTTGGAAAACCAGCGGTTTTATCTCTGCCGCTGGTTCGAGCTTGTCGAGGGCGCTTCCAGCTTTAATAAGCCAGATGATCAAAGCCTTTGTGTAAATCCTGCCATCGGGAGAGGGCTTATATCGCTGTACTGACAGCACACCAGAGCCCCGAGCCGCTCCCCCAAACCCCACTTCTCTCAGCTCTTGGCACCTGCATCACCCCCCTCCAGCCCAACGCGGGAGGGCAACTGACGCCAGGGAGGGAGAAACCTTTCCAAACAGTCATTTTCTTTCCCAGTGAGCCAGAGATTTAATATACATAGGAGTGATCTGGAGCCATATTTTTCTTCTTCTCAGCCTTAAAAATTCTTTATTATTTTATTTTTTTCTTCTGAGAGATGTGTATCAGCACCAAGCGGTGCTGGGGAGCAGCCAGAGCACCTGCCTGATAAGATCTTTACAATTCATTTCCACAACCAACCTCCCCTTTTGCAAAGGGGGAAAAAAAGAAAGTGTTAACGGATTGACAAGCGCTCTCTTCCTTGCAGCGAGCAGCGCTGCCAGCCGCAATGTTGCTGCAGGGAGGAGAGAGCAGGGTGGTGGCAGAAGACCTTGAAAAAGAAAAAAAGAGGGGAGGGGAAAAAAAGAAAAAAAGGCTTTGTTCAATTCGGTTACAAAAACCCCCATATCCTTAATATACCAAATCCTAGCTGGCTGAGCAAAGCAATGGATTCAGCAGAAGCTCGACTTGGTAATGATGCAGGGCAGCGTGTCACTATCAGGGTTTCAAGGATGAGTCCTTGAGGAGGGGGGGAAAGGCATAATAAGTGTTTAACTGAGCAGGCTCCAAGCAAAAATAAAGGAGTGTTTGCCTGGGATGTGGCTTCGGTGTTGCTGCGGTCCCAGATTCTGACCTGACGACCGCAAAGGAGTTTTACTCCCTGACACAAATGGCTTTACTCTCTGACACTGGTATTTGCAACCAGATCCTAAAAGGATGCAAATTTGCTGGATCTCAGTTCAGCCTGAACACACACTCACTCACATACACACTCACACATACAAATCCTGCTTAGGAAAGAAAGGACCACGACCGGATTTCAAGAATAACTCAGACGAGCGAGTGAATATTTCCTTTCATGCCTTGCTCTTTTGCATTTACTGAATTTGTTCCACATGAATGTAGAAACAGCTGCATCAGCACCAGCACCGAGGCTGGAACCTTGTTAATATTTATGCCCAGAGAGCAGAGCACACAGGAATCAAAATGCCTTCCTGTCATTGGTTCGGGGACCCCAGCATCCATACGGCATCTTGCCCTATTTGGTGGCCAGGCAAGCAGATTTATTAGAGAGCAGATCAATTCCTCATCAGCGCTCTCATCCGATCACAGGAAAGCTGCCCCTCACCTCCTACCTGCTCTTTGCTTCTCACCGTTCAATAATTTCCTAATTAAGGAAACCATTTTTCACCTCTCTTTTGCACTTCTGTGGTTTATATTCTCATCTGTTAAAGACAGACAGGGACGTTATTAGACCCTTGAACGATGAGTGTTTGCCTGCATAAGGGCATACCCGTAAACCTCGGCGTGAATGAGATGAAACAAGACATAATGCTGTGAGGGGTCCTGCGTGTGCTGGTGGGGAGGCACACACACCAAGGTCACAACACATGGTGCTGTGCATGTGAAAGGTGTCATGTGGTGCCAGCGTGACCCTCAGAGCTTCCTTTGGGACCTCTTACTGCTGTAATTTTTGCTGATGAGGTGCCAAAGGGGGAGTCCTTAATCTGAGGCTGGGGGTTTTCCTTTCCTTTAGGAGAGGGAAAAGCCCCACCTTTTGTTTCAGTCCTTACCTTGTCTAACAAGAAGTAACTGGTGAGCAGGTAGGTGCAGACAGTGCTCTCAGCAAAATGGGAACGGTGTTTGCACGTTTTTTGACTGGTTAATAGAAATGGTGGCTTGTGGTGGCAGTAAATGAGAAAAAAATAAATCTGTGATCTGGTTGAAGCCGGTTGCGGGGAGGATGCATCCCATCTGCCTCTGGCTTCACCCCTGCTGGTGTCAGGGATACCCCAAGATGGACAGCAGCACCAGGGGCTGTAAGGCAGCAGCCCTGGCCCCAGAGACCTCTGGAGAGCGTGGCAGTGACGGAGGGGTACCCTCGCTTCCCTGGGGTGCTGCCCGGCTGGGCCTGGAGGCTGCTGGTATGGCACAGCCACGGCCCAGGCCTCACACACCTAGGCGTGTTGGGTGACCAGCGCCTGGCTCAGCAGCTGAGCTGCTGGTGTGGGACTGCAGCAATGGTGTGGGCACCCGGCCCTGCCTGTGTGTCCCAGGGGGCACACAGCACCATGGATCCTGGGTATCACAGCTTGGCTTCGGTGTGCTCCAGGGTTTAAGCCTTGCTCTGGCAGGCAGAGATAGCCTCTGGTGTGCTGGCAGGGCAGGTGTGGGCAGGGTCAGGCAGGCTGGCCTTTGCTGCTCTCACGAATGTGTCCTCAGCATTGATGTGCTGCAGTTTTCTGCCACCTCCCTGCTTTCTTCCCTTAGGATCTCACAGCTTTCTGTGCTGGTGTTTATTCTCCTCTGTCCTTGAGCTACGGATGATCACATTCCTATAGTCCTATCTCTGCCTGCGGTTGTACCTTTTCTTATCGGGCATGGTGCTGTGCTGATGGCTTTCCCATAGTGTAGCAATTTTCTGGAGCAACTGGGACATGTTACAGCCAGGACTTTTGTTGGGGGCAAGGCTACTGAGGGTTGTGGTTAGCGCACAATCATGGCTGCTACCAGCCTTGTCTGCTTCTTGTCCTTTCCCACCAGCTGACACAGGTTGGCCCAGCCACTGGTATCACCTCCAAGCAAGCCATATGCAAAAAACAAAGGTGGCACACAGAAATGCAGACACCCCACCCCCTCCAAAAAAAACCAAACCAAACAAAAAACCCCCCCCAAAAACCCCAAATTTGTTTGCATTGGAACAAAATATTCAGGCACCACCCTGAATTCCTCCCAAATGTAACCAGGGTCCTCCCAGCCTGCCCCTCCTGAGTTACAGTGGTGTATGCTGAGGAGCAACATGTTGGGTTTGCCCTAAATGACCCAAATGAGCTTCCCTAGACACAGGTCATCTAATGTCTAGCCTGTCCTGGGGTGTAGGAACTCAACTTGCAAGAGTTCCAAATTTTTTGGTTTGTTTTGTTATTTTGCTTTTCTACACTACAGCAACCTGTCACTCAAGATAGGGAAAGCTTCGTTGCTGCTCATGGGGGTTTGAGCATACCATCAAGGTCTTTAAGTCATTCACATCTTTCTGAGAGGAGGAGCAACAGACAAGGCTAGGACCCATGAAATGGGATGTTGAGCCATGGGATGGGTGCATGTTTTCTGAAAAGAAAAGCGAGTTTCCCTTTCAGAAAACCCTTCTAATGACCCACAAACTGCGCCCCAGTACATCACACAGATGCACATATTTCCTATTATAAAGTAAAATGACCGAGTCCTTCCCCTGGGCTTTTGTTAGGTGGCTCTTGCAAACTCCTACAACCTTCAAGGGAGTTGGGACTTTCATCAGTGACCACTTCAGTAGCATAAGGCAGAGAGGCTCTGGCAGTGATCACACCCAACCTTGTAGCTGGGAAGACCGGAACCACAAAAGTGGGGGCGGGGAGGGGGGGAGAGGACACACTGGCTAACTGGGTCACACACTGGATCAACTGGGTTGATCCTCTGAGCTTCGTTAAACAAACTCTTGACTGAGGGAATGTTATTCCTCCTCTGGCATGTCTGTCCGGTGGGGACGGCTGCGGAGGAACCCCCTCAGCCGGCATTTCACCAACCCTGTCGCCGCCTCCGCGCTCCCACAGCCGCCCTGCTCTTACACCCTGGGAAATCAGCCGGGCAAGCGAAAATGTCGCAGGGTTGGGTTAGGGGTTTTTGTGTTCCTTTCTTTTTTATGCAGCTCTTTTCT
>VZTU01002912.1:0-13343 GCA_013400835.1 Zapornia atra | reverse complement strand
CCTCTCCTCTCCTCTCCTCCCCTTTCCTCTCCTCCACTTTATCTTTCTGACAGGCTCAGTGATGCTCCTGCAGACAATACAGCCAGCATTTCAGCCAAGGCAATTTGGGAGCTGAATCAAAGCTGAACGAACCCAGGCCCAGAGCAGCTGGGCAAAGGCAATTTGGGGAAGGGGGCAGGGGGGCAGCCCATGTGCTCTGTCCCCTTTTGCAGCTCTCACCACCTGTCTGGTTGACACAGGGGACAGCAAATCCCACCCAGGAGCTCAGCATGTCTTGATGTCCCCTGCCCAGCTCCCATCCCCTCCTGGCCTTGGCAGTATCCTCTCTCCCCATGGGTGCAGTGCCCCCCCCAGTGCACAGCCAGCCCTCACAGCTATGTACCTGCTTGCCTGCCATGCCAGCACCGTGCTCTGCATAGCAAGCACCAGCTTTTGCTTTCCTGACCTTACATCCCTGCAGAGCAACCCAAATCTTCCAGACAAGAGTTGTTTGGGGTTGGGTTTCCCCCCTCCCCTACAACTGCTAGCCTGCTGTGAGGTGAAGGAGCTGGGGGTGGATGGACAGATGGACAGGTGGATGATGAGCTGCTTTCTGCCAAGTGAATATCATATCTGGACTCTCAACAAGGAACAAAACATGTTCCTCAGCATGACTCAGCCTGGAAACACGTGCTGCTTCCCAGCTCTGCCACCCAGACTGGTGTGTAGCCACTGCTCAGACACCGACCCATGAGGGAGCAGCCCCTGCTGCCACCCCAGTGCCCACCCCAAATGCAGTTCAGAGCCAGGACAGGTCGAACCAGGCAGCTCCAGTCAAGTGGACAGGCTGTGGATGCTGAAAAGCAGCTGGGCAAACCAGGGAGGGGGGTGCTGGTCTGCAGGGTGAGCTGTGTGTAGCTGACATGCTGCTGGGTGTCTCACAGACCTCCTGAAAGCAGCTGGCAGCCTGTCCTGTCACAGCTCCCTGCCTCACCAGACACACTGGTAAGTCTGCTTTGCTCTGAGTGTTCCCAGTTTGGTTCTCTCTGAGAGGGAAAGAGTTTGAGCACCAGGAGCCTCGTTGCTCTTGGAGAGCAGCTGGGAGAGCAGAGCAATGGAGAACACAGACCTGCAGCATCCCCCAGCGTGGGGCTGTGATGGCAGCTCATGGCCCACAGCTCCTGCCAGGGTGACAGTGGCTCATAGAGGATGCTGCTCACACCCTGGGCCAAGGCCAGGGGGGTGGGGAAGGCAGAAATGGGTCCTTCTGCTCCTGTGTTCATCCAGGCCCAGGGTTAACTCCAGGGCTGGGCAGGAGCAGCTGCTCTGGGTGAGCCCCACCTGAGCATCTCTGGCCTCTTCGGTCCTGAAGCAGCTCCCTGAGCCTGGCAGGGGTCAGTGGGCACCCCCACCTGCTCCCCAGCCATGGCTCACCCCCGTGGGGGCAAAACCCCTTGTTGGGCCTGGCCAGGGGCAGGCCCCAGAGTAGGACAGAGCAATGCCCAGCTCCTGCCAGAGCCCAGAATCTTCTAAGGGAGGTGCTTGGCATCACCTCCTCAGAGCAGGGGGGTGTCAGAACCCCCATCCTCACAACCCTCCTCCCAGCCACCTCCATCTCTGGGGGACACAGCCCAGTGCTGGCTAACATGGGGGGCTGAGCATCTCCCTGAGGACAGGCAAATAGAACCAGAGCCCTTCCCACTCCTGCAGCACTGGGGGAGTGACCCAGGCCTCCTGCCTGCAGTAAACACTGTAGTGAGGAAGCCAAGGAGTGACAGCTCTGAGGATGACATGTCAGCTCTGGCTGTCCCAGGGGGACCTGTCAAACTGTCACACAGCATTAGCTGCAACAAATTACCACACAGTGCCCTGCAACCCACACTGCCAGGGCACTGTGGCACCTGGCTCTGCCACAGCACCCAGAGCCCCTGCATGTAGAAGAGCTGCTCCCCTTCCATTCTCTCCCCAGACAGCCCCCAGCCAAGGGGTGCCAGCCACCACTTTTGTTACCTGGCCCCTTGCACCTCTTCTCCTGCAGCAGGATGCTCATGGTCTGCTGCCCACAAGCTCTGCAGACCATGATGGAGCTGGGGCTGGAGCAAGGGGCAGGGAGTTGGGGCTGTGGGTACCACAGAGAGAGTGATGGAGGTTCCACATGACAGCCCCAGGCTACCTCACACCAGCAGCATGAGAGCCCTCCAGAGACATGTGAGGAGAGCTCTGGATGGGGCAAGATACCTCCTAACACCAGCCCTGGTGGGACTGGCTGAGTGCCCTGTGACACAGCCCATCCCTTCCCTGGCCACACACTATCTCACCCTGTCTGTGCCTCTACAAAGACCCACTGGAGCCAGCAGTGGCTCTGGCAGCTCACAAGGCCAATGGGATCCTGGGCTCCATCAGCAGAGGGGTGGCAGCAGGGACAGGGAGGGGATTGTCCCTCTCTGCTNGGAGCCACGAGGATGCTCAGAGGGCTGGAGCAGCTGCCCTACAAAGAGAGGCTGAGGGAGCTGGGCTGGGTCAGCCTGGAGAAGAGAAGGCTGTGGGGGGACCTCATTGCAGCCTGCCAGTCCCTGAAGGGAGCTGATAAGCAGGAGGGGATTCAGCTTGTTAAAGGACAGATAATGGCAGGACAAGGGGGATGGATTAAAGCTAAAGGAAGGAAGGGTGAGATTAGATATTAGGGGGAAGTTTTTTCCAGAGAGAGTGGTGAGGGGCTGGAACAGGCTGCCCAGAGAGGGAGTGGGTGCCCCGTCCCTGGGGGTGTTCAAGGCCAGGTTGGATGGGGCCCTGGGCAACCTTGTGTAGCTCCAGGCCTGGAGGTTGGTGGCCCTGCCTGTGGCAGGGGGGTTGGAGCTCTGTGACCCTTGGGGTCCCTTCCAACCCTGACCATCCTATGATTCTATGATTCTATGATCACTTACAGCAGGGCTGGAGGCTGGAGACTTACCTGGCCCAGCTCCTTCCCAGACAGGCAGGAGCAGGGCTGTGCAGCCAGGTCACACAGGGACTGGGAGATGCACATGTGTTTTCCCTGCCCTTTGCTCCTCATACTGCTGAGCCTGGGCCCCAGCCACCTCCCAGCAGAGGAGCCTGCAGCAGCTGTGGTGAGCTCCAGCTCCCAGGATCAAAGGATGAGATGCTGGCATCTCACACTGCCCTGGGGGATGGACCTTTCCCATGTGCCACTGGCTCTGGAGCTAGATAGCAGCATGATTCCTCCTGACCACATGCCCCAGCCTTGCTTGGCTGGCCCTGTGAATCCCACACCAGACACTCACACATGCCAGCATCCCTGCTGACACCTCCCTTCCAAGAACATTGCCAGGGGCAGGGAAACACAGGTGAGTTATTAGTATAGGCAGAGACTGCCTACCTTGGATCTCATCCTGTGTGAACAGGCAGCAGGGAGGCACTGCCATGAAAGGATCTCCTCTGAAGGACTGGGACACAGCAAACCCCACCATCCTCCTCTTACAGAGCCAAGATATGGGAGCAGAGACTGGCAGAGCCAAGATATGGGAGCAGAGAGAAGCATCCAGCTTCTCTCCAGCAGCTGCAAGGTCTTTCTCCCTCCCTGGAGGAACCCACAGCTCCAGGATGGCCCCAGCTCTCTGAGGAACACCCCTTTGCCCTCACCCAGCTCAGACCTGTGTCTCCTCTGGGACTAGAGGATTTGGGCTGAGGAAAGCACTTTTTGGGCACCCCCCCCAGACAAATACTAGGGGGTTTTACTGCTGGTAGGTGTCACTGAGGCACATGCTGCTGTGCTGGCTGCAGTCAGACAACCACAGCTAATGGTGTGGGGATGCTCCCCACAAGTCCTCCTCTTCATGTTCCCACCCTAGGCAAGACCAGGTATCTAATGCCTCCTCAGAAACATCTCTCTAGTCAGTAGGGCTACAGCAGGAGCTGACCCAAGCCTCTTCTGCTCGAGTTCTCTGTGCAGCCAGTGAAAAGAGGAGTCTCACAGGAGCTGCTCAGAGGTGACGTAGGAGCAGCCAGGAGGAGAATCACCAGCTGCTCCATGCACAGAGCACAACACCCATTAAAGGCAGGGAAAAAAAAGCAAGGAGAAAAAAGCAAAGCACAGAAAACAACCAAGCACCAAACTGCATCAAAGCATCCTCTGTCTAACCTGAAGGAAGGATCCTCTGCCAGGGAGAGCCCACGGCCTGGGAAGCACTCCCAGTACAGCCCCCCTCCATCACTGTCCCACCCCTTGCCCTGCAAGGACCTGTCTCCCAGGGGGGGTGTGGAGACCCTCCATGGGGTCTGTCATGCCCACAGTCCCTCAGAGGAAAGGCATTGGGGGCAAAGGGCTTGGAAGCCCTGCCTTGTGTGGGACGTATCACCTGCCTCTCCCCAGAGGGAATGGAAGTGGGGTGTCTGCAGGGTGTGGGGCACACACTGCTGCACCCCAGGCTCACCCAGTCCCAGGTTTGGCTGCCTGGGGGTTGGGGGGGACCCTTGGCCAGCACTGGGCACTGGGGCCAGGTGAGAACTGCCAGGAGGAGAGGGGATGGACAGCTGAGCTCCAGCAGCCAGAGCCCTTCTGAAGGGAGAAGGACCAGAAGAGGACCCGTGAGGGGTTGTTAACTGGGTATCCCTCTAATGGGAAAGGGAATTAAGGGCTTCCCAGAGACACTGACACTGGGATCCAGGTTTAGCAGCATTGTTCCTTGGGGAATGCAAAGACAGCATCAACTCCTGGGAGATTAAACCTGGAGAGGATGTCAGGCCAGCAGGGAGAGGAGAGAGGCTGGCACTGCAGGAGGGACAGCTTCCTCACTGCAGCCTGCCAGTCCCTGGAGGGAGCTGATAAGCAGGAGGGGATTCAGCTTGTTCAAAGGGCAGATAATGGCAGGACAAGGGGGATGGATTAAAGCTAAAGGAAGGAAGGGTGAGATTAGATATTAGGGGGAAGTTCTTTACAGAGAGAGGGGTGAGGGGCTGGAACAGGCTGCCCAGAGAGGGGGTGGGTGCCCCATCCCTGGGGGTGTTCAAGGCCAGGTTGGATGGGGCCCTGGGCAACCTTGTGTAGCTCCAGGCCTGGAGGGTGGTGGCCCTGCCTGTGGCAGGGGGGTTGGAGCTCTGTGACCCTTGGGGTCCCTCCCAACCCAGCCCAGTCTGTGATTCTATGATTCTATGACAGCGATTGCCCGATGACCTGCCAGCCTGACATGAGATCTGATGGAGATAAACCAGGCTTAATGCAGCCCAGGAGATGCTCAGTGCTGGGGCCCCAGCAGCCTCAGCTCTCTGGCCGTTGGCAGCGCAGAGACCTGGAGGGAAGAGGTGACAAAGGGGAGCAGGGTTTGCATGGCAGCACCTCACTGGGAGCCACACACAGGGGAGGGGGACAGGCCTGCACCCTGCTCCCACCCATAGAGGGATGCACAGGCTGAGATCAACGCTGGGAGAATCAGAGAATCACAGGGGTTGGAAGGGACCTCCAGAGCTCATGGGGTCCAACCCCCTGCCAGAGCAGCTCCCCAGCTCATATTGCACAGGTCAGTGTCCAGATGGGGCTGGAATCTCTCCAGAGAAGGAGACTCCACACCCCCTGGGCAGCCTGTCCCAGGGCTCCCTCACCCTCACTGGGGAAAAGTTCTTCCCCAGGTTGGTGTGGAACTCCCTGTGCTCCAGTTTACAGCCATTGCCCCTTGTCCTGTCCCCACAGACACTGAGAAGGGGCTGGCCAATTCCCCTGCATCCCATGCCTAAGATATTGATAAACACTAATTAGGTCCCCCTGAGTCTTCTTCTCTCCAGGCTGAACAGCCCCAGCTCACTCAGCCTGTCCTCACAGGGGAGATGCTCCAGGCCCTTCAGCATCTCCTCAGCTCCTCTGGACTCTCTCCAGGAGATCCCTGGCTGTTTGATCCCAGGGAGCCCAGCACTGGACACAACACTCCAGGTGGGGCCTGAGCAGGGCAGAGCAGAGGGGGAGGATCCCCTCCTGTGACCTGCTGCCCACACTCCTCCTGATGCCCCCAGGAACCCTGGAGTTGGTGTGGAACTTCCTGTGCTCCAACTTGCAGCCATTGCCCCTTGTCCTGTCCCCACAGACACTGAGAAGGGGCTGGCTGATTCCCCCTCCATCCCCTGCTTAAGATAATTATAGACTTTAATTAGGTCCCCCCTTAGTAGGAGGGACCTGCTAAGCCTCAGCCCTGCTTAGCAGCCAGAGCAGGCTCTGCTTCCCCAGCTCAATGGGCAGCAAACTCCAGAGGCAGCTTGCAAGCCTGCAGATAACTGGCTGCTGCATCCCCTTCTCTGGGGCTGCAGATGGCTGAGCCCCCCGAGCTGGGCATCTTCCCTTGCTCACTGCCACATCCAAGCCAGCAAACAGGCACCTCCTCACAGCCTTTCCCACCTCTGCCAGTGCTGTGTGAGCACTGGCTTTGCTGCTTTCCTCTCCAACAGTGGCTGTCCCGTTTGCACCCCACATGCAGGGGGGTCCTGCCCCCCTAGCCAGCTGCTTTCTGGTGGAGGGGGAGCACGCCCACCCTACCCATGTCCTGGGGACAAGGAGCTGGGCTCCCCATTCAGCTGTTGCCATCTGGAGACATCTCCTTGGTCTCTTAGAAACGCTGCCACGTGGAAGCTGCTGCTCAGGGGGTGAGTCATGCTGCTGGGAGAGAGCAGCATGCCAGGCAGTGTCCACTCCTCAGCCCCCTGAGACCCCCTCTTCCCCTGGGTGCCACGTCGCGGTGGCACGGGGCACAGAGCCAGGGTGTTCCCATAGAGCAGCTGGGTGACAGCACTGAACCTCCTGTCCTGCTCCACTGCTCCAAAAGCACTGCAAAGCGTGGCCCAGTAGATGCTTTCCCATACTGTGGTGTCAGGGAGAGAGGGAGCAGCCCTGGGAAGGCAGCTCCCCTGGAGATGGAGACCCCCGTGTGCTGCTGCATGGAGGCTCTGGGGCTAAGGGGAAACTAAGGTGTAGGGCAAGGAGGGGACTTGGCAGCAGGAGATCGCTGATGGTGCAGAAGGCTCTGAGCAAAAGGCTTCCCTGAGCCCCCTTGCCCCAGGGGAAGCATCCCCTGAGGCACAGTGCAGCAACTGGGCTCCCCCCTCCTTTGGGGGCCACCTCCTCACCTCCCCTCAAAGATAAACTCCCCAAAAGCCGATGGAATGATAAGCACCTCTCCTGAAAGGGAGCAATTACCAGAAAATACAGATTATGCAAATACCTTGGTTACCAAAAGGATGCTCCCTGAATGCTGAGTAGGAGAGAAAAGAGCTGTGGAGAAGGAGAATTTGTTTAGCCAAGAGCTGCATCGTGTCTCCTCAAAGCACCAAGAGGTGGAGAGAGGCATCCTTGGGCAGAGGGGCTTTAGGAGGCCACCACAGCCCACTGACCATCACAGCAGGGGCAGAGCCAGCACTTGACATTTCCCTTTCCTCCCAAAGCACATCCCAGCCCTTACTATCACTCTCCTTGGAAGCATGAGGAAACTGAGGCACAGGAGGAGAAGACACGTGGCCACCGACACCCAGCGTGCAGAGACAGAAGAGGACCAAGTGTTGCTGCCAGGATGCCCCAAACCAGGCACCCTGCTGCTTCCCACACCCCAAGTGCACCCCACCCTCTGGAAGGGGCTGCCCAGAGAGGGGGTGGGTGCCCCATCCCTGGGGGTGTTCAAGGCCAGGTTGGATGGGGCCCTGGGCAACCTTGTGTAGCTCCAGGCCTGGAGGTTGGTGGCCCTGCCTGTGGCAGGGGGGGTGGAGCTCTGTGACCCTTGGGGGCCCTTCCAACCCAGACTAGTCTATGATTCTCCAACCCAGACCATTCTATGATCAGCTGAGCCTTTGCCATTTCCAGGGTGAAATGCCTGCCTGAGGACCAGGACCTTACTTTGCCTGCTTGGACCGTGATGGCAGCTGCCTCTTCAAATCCATCTCTGGATTTGAGTGCCTCAAAGATGCTTCAGGAATCCTGGGGTTTCTTCCCATGCTTGGGGAGAGATGGATCTCACCCTCACCTGGTCTGCAAGCCAGCAGTCCAGACCCTACCCAACCCCACCTTGCCCTTGGGCAGGTCTCCACCACAGAAAGCCCTGACCAGCATCTCAGCCCTCCTCCAACACCAGTGTTTGCTCACAAGAACAGTGTTGGACTTGCTTCTGATCAGCAAAACCCACCCTCCCCTCATCTCCCTGCTGTCCTTGGCTCACCCTGCTTGGGAGAGGCAGGAAGTTACATTCATGGACGAGGTGAGAAAAGTAAGATGCTATGTATAAACACTGCAAAGGCACTTTGCAGGTCCTCTGTGGCACCAGTAATCCCACCTGCTACCAATACAGCTCCTGGCTTCTCTCAATATAGCTCCAAGTCTCAAACTCTTCCCCAAAATCAAGCATCACGTGCTCTGATGGGGAGCAGGGGTCTTGCTGGAGGTGCCAGTCCTCAGCTCCTACCCACTTTGGGTGGGATGAGCCCAGCCATGACTGCTCCACAATGCTGAGGAGCAGGTGATGGGGTGGCAGTGCCTGAGCTCTCCCTCTCTCCCACCCAGCACCCTTCCACAGGCTGCTCCACCACCTTCCTTCCCCCCTGCCACCCTGCTAACCCACTCCCAGCACCCCAGCCCTGCTGCTGTGGCACCCTTGCACCCAAACCCATGGTCTTTATCTTAACACAAGGTCTTATCACACCAATGGTTGACAGCTGGAGGTGGGGAGCAGGGTCTGTTCCCAGCACTGCCAGTGCTGTGGGAGCAGGACAGTGGCCCAGCATGCTGGCACTGCCTGGCTTCCCACCAGCCATGGCTTATGGAGGAGTGTACAGGTCTGTCTGGTGGGATAGGAGCTCCATCCTCTGGAATGGACAAGGAAGGTCTGTTCCCAGCTGCCTGTCACCTCCCAGCCACACTCACTCACTCTGCCTGAGGGCTCAGCTCTGGGGATCAGAGCTCACACCCTGGTGAGCCCCTCCAAGGGCTCTCTCTTGTTACCAGGCTCCTGGGTGCTCATCAAACCTGGAAGAAATCCTCTCCCACTGACACCAACTGGCTGCAGGGAAGCATCCCAGCACTCCTCCCCATGCTTTTGCTGGTGGTGATGCAGATGGAGGTCCTGCTGTGCCTCCTCCTGTGAGCAGACAGCAATGCTACAGGGGTATCTGCAAGACAGCCAAACCCTTCAGCCAGCCACACATCACTCACCCCCCCCCCAGGCCAACATCTACAGCCTGGTATTTTTCCTGCCCTCAGGAAAAACAGCTCAGGCATCCAGGCAGAAAGCTCCCCCTGGGGAGTGTCTGGAGCTTTCCAGGCACCATCATGGTCCTCTGGAAATGCCTGAGGATTTTTGCTGCAAACCCACCTAGAGACACCCATCACCTGTATGACAAAGAGCCACTAGATCACTCCTGGTCCCCAGCCAGAGTCCTGTTTGCCCCTGGGATGCAAGAGACTTGCACTGGCTTGGAGAACAGCCAGCCCTGGTACCTACTGCCCAGACACCACCAGAGAGACCTGGGCCCAACACCAGCAGCTGGGAAGGAGGATGTGACAGCCAAGGTGAGCTGATGGCAGCATGTGGACATCTCAACAGCACCACATCAACCTCCTGGGACCATGAAGAGCAGCAGGACAAGCATTTCCAGCTTGTCCTTGTAAAGGAATGGAGTGAGCAGCCTCCAGACCACACCCCAGGGAGGAACAGACAGGTTCAAGTGCCTGTGGACAGTGCCTTCTCTCTTCTCTCAGCCTCTCCAGACCTTTCTGATGGATGGTCCTGTCATTCTGGTGGATGAGAAACTCCCCCTGAGCCAGCAGTGGCTCTGGCAGCTCACAAGGCCAATGGGATCCTGGGCTCCATCAGCAGAGGGGTGGCAGCAGGGACAGGGAGGGGATTGTCCCTCTCTGCTCTGCCCTGGGAGGCCCCAGCTGGAGTCCTGTGTCCAGAGCTGGGGCCCCCAATACAAGAGAGATGTGGGGCTGTTGGAGAGGGGTCAGAGGAGCCACGAGGATGCTCAGAGGGCTGGAGCAGCTGCCCTACAAAGAGAGGCTGAGGGAGCTGGGCTGGGTCAGCCTGGAGAAGAGAAGGCTGTGGGGGGACCTCACTGCAGCCTGCCAGTCCCTGAAGGGAGCTGATAAGCAGGAGGGGATTCAGCTTGTAAAAGGGCAGATAATGGCAGGACAAGGGGGATGGATTAAAGCTGAAGGAAGGAAGGGTGAGATTAGATATTAGGGGGACGTTCTGTACAGAGAGAGTGGTGAGGGGCTGGAACAGGCTGCCCAGAGAGGGGGTGGGTGCCCCATCCCTGGGGGTGTTCAAGGCCAGGTTGGATGGGGCCCTGGGCAACCTTGTGTAGCTCCAGGCCTGGAGGTTGGTGGCCCTGCCTGTGGCAGGGGGGTTGGAGCTCTGTGACCCTTGGGGTCCCTTCCAACCCAGACCAGTCTATGATTCTATGATTTCTCAGTCCTGACTGGTCCATGGCCTTCAGATGGACATGCCCTGCCACAGCAGCCCCAAGTCGACAGGAGCAAGCAACAACAAAGATGAAGAGAGGGGGGTGGATGCTCAAAGATGGGGGCAGATACTGATGGTGGCAGGCACAGGGTGCAGGGGGTTACTGAAGCAATGGAAATAAAGAGAGGCAGAGCAAGGAAACGTGCCCTGAAAGAGCAGCTAAGCCTCCAGAGAGTAAACACACAGCAGGGCATGGCCTGAGGCTGGGTATCCCCATGGGCAAATGGACCCACCTGACCCACCCAGTGGCTTTCTCTCACCTGTTTCCAGATGAATCCCAGCCTCTCCTGAGCTGGGAGGGACCCATGAGGCCCATGGAGTCCCACTCCTGGCTCCACACAGCCCAGCCAGGTCAGAGCTGGCACTGAGGGCATCGTCCAGACGCTTCTTGCCCTCATGGGGCTGTGACCCCTTCCCTGGGGAGCCTGTACCAGCGCCAGACCCCCCTCTCAGCACAGAACCTCTTCCTCACACCCAACCTAAACCTGAGCAGCGCTCACCATAGGCTGGGCAATGCCAGAGAACAGATGTGCTCAGAAAAGGTCCCAAAACCAGGTGGAAGCCTGAGACACAAGTTTTTTGGGCCAGGGAACACATCTTTTGCATCCTCTGCATCCATCCCAGTGCCCAACTGAAAGCCTGGCCGGACAGCAGTGCCAGGTACCCTGCCCATCTGCAGCACTTGCAGGAGTGGGCTGGGAAGCAGAGCTGCCCACAGGTTTGCTGAGCCTCTACAGGCTCCAGCTTTGTTAAAGCACTTCTGAGCCATGGCAGAAGGCTACTGGCTATGGCACATCAGCTGCCCTTCCCCTCATCCTCTTCAGCAGCGCTCCCTTTAATAACTCCTGTTAATATTACATGCCTCTACCAAGAGTCCTCTCAGACCAGCCGCCTCCGAGTTGCTTGGAAACTGTTTGCTGCAGCGACTGAAAGCTGCTCCCAGGAGGGCTCAATGCCAGCCCTCTTCCTGGGGCTGCCAGCGCTGGGAACCTGGCAGAACAACCACACTCCCTTCCCTGGCCTGATGCTGGGAGCTGGAGGAAGCAGAGAGATGAGATGGGAGCAGCTCCAACACTCACCGGGGACGAGAGCGCCGGGGAGGACTCGGAGATCCCAGGGATGCACTTCCAAACGCTCCTGCCCAGGGGGGGTAAGGGCAGGTTTCCAGACCAGCCTTCCCAAGGAGGGTGCTCAGCCTCCCCAAGATTTATTTGGCCAAATCTAGACATCAAGTTTGATCCCTGAGAAGTGAGAGAGCGTTCTGCTTTACGGGCAGGTCTCGCTGTGGCACTCGTGGTGAAGTCACTTACTGGCACCTCTGAAATCCTCCATGAATAATTAGTTCTCTCCCCCAATTTATGCTTTATCATAAAACACAGCAGCAGTTTTGGAAGCAGGGCTCTCTGGGGTTGTTGGGTTTTTTTTCCCCTCAATACTGGAACAACAATAAAACCCTTGCAGGAATGGCAGGGTAGGTCTATCTGTCCATTGTCAGTGAGTTTGGGGTACACTGTCCCCTCAAATGGCTGTGCAGACAGATGTACATCCTGGATTTACACCCAGATTTTTCCATGCTTTGCTCTTTAATTTACAAAACGTGGGAAATTTTCTACATAAAAAGGAGCAAAGCACTGACCCATTCCTGCCAACCCACCCACATGCTGCTCTTGTTTCCCTCTGGGCACCTGCAGCTGCCTTTGGGCACCCACCTTTGGGCACCCACTATGGGCACCCACCTTTTAGCTCAGCATTGCCAGGGGGAAGGAAGGAAGGAAGGAAGGAAAGCAAGCTGAGGAGGAGGTGGGCAAGGACCCCAGGGCTAGCTCGGTGTGGGAGTCCCCAGGGGGGACCTGCTCCTCCCATGGGAGGGGAGCAGGTTCTGCCAACGCTGGTGAGATGCATCTCCAACTCCATCCTCCCTCTCACCTTCCTCCATCGCCCAGTGAAGAGATGCCTTCTTTTTTTTCCCCTCTTTAAATATTGTGGAATTAGAAGTCTGATTGATATGAATATGTAACAATGCTGCTTTATTAATAGCAGCTGCATTATCAGCTCACTCCCTGCTTTTGGCAGGAGATCTGGGACAATATGTGGTTTGAAAACTAAAGAGAAACTCAACCTTCCAAGGCAGCAGGGCTGGGATAATTTCATCCCTCCCCCTGGGTGAGCAGCCCAGGCTGACATGAACACAGTGGTCACTGATGCAGCCTTATCTCTCTCTCTGCCTGGCCACAGGAGCAAGCACTGGGGCAGCTCCATGGCGTGGATGGTCCTGAGCACACACAACACAACCACCTGCAGAAGGATTTCCAGGCAAGGCCCCCTCAGCACAAGCAAGAGACCCCCTTTTCAAGCTCCACAGCCAGCTTTAACCTCCACAGACTGAGGTCATTTGGTACAGGGCATCACTCAAAGCTCCCTGGCATGGGCAATCAAATCCCTTGACTTGATTGCCTATGCCAGGTGTTCCTGGTGTTCTCCTGGTGGGTGTTCCTGGGTGTTCTCCTCACTCCCCCCATCAGCACCCTGGAGGCTTAAATGAAGACAAGATTACAATGGAGATTGGATGGGCTGTGCTTCTGGTGTGCTGTTTGAGCTGGAAATTATGCCAGCTCCATAAAAGCCCAACTGTTCTTTCCTGAGATCCCTGCACAGATTGGCTGGCTGAGATCAGGCGACCGGGCGCTGCCTGCGGACAGACACTGCCTGGGAAACGGGATGCAAGGGGCAGAGAGATGCCACTGAGCTGCAGACACACCCGGACACACGGACACACACCCAGGCACACGGACACACACCCAGGCACACACCCAGGCACACACTGAGACACACGGACACACACTCAGACACACAGACGCACACCCAGGCACACGGACACAC
>VZTU01002891.1:0-32768 GCA_013400835.1 Zapornia atra | reverse complement strand
TCCCTTCCCTTCCTATGCCATTATTCCCTGACAGAGAGTAGCTTAGGTAAAAAACATCTCTCACTTCTCCTCACAGAAATGGAACATTATCTGGTAGATTCCACAAATGCAGACATGCAGACTGCAGCAGATACTACCCTGTTATTTGAATCTCTACTCAGCACAGAAAAAGTGTGCCAGAATGTTAGACCCAATCTGATTAAATTCTGATGCCACTGAGTAGGACTGAGGACAGGTTTGCAGTCTAGCGTATGTTATTCCTTAGCTGTATCTACATAGACATAACAGTACACCTACCTTTTCACCCTTACTTCAAATTGACCCAACGTGCTCCATCTCTCATCCCAAAAGATTTTTATCTCCTTCCATTGTGCTGTAACAGGCTGAAAAGCCTGCCTGAGGTCCAGGGTACATGAGCCCTATCACTGGGTCACACTAATGCTACTTTATCACTCTGAGTTGAAGCTGGCTCAGGCACTACACAGGAAAGCCCATGTCTCTTCGTACCCATCCATGTAGGCACCTCTGGACAACTCTAACACCTCAGTCCACCCCAGGACTGAGTCATCATGCAGGCAGACATACTGTAGGGACAGGTCTGGGAGGGAGCACTGTGCCAAGTTAGCACCACCATCCCTCCAGGTATCCCCTCTGCTGTAGAGCAGCATAAGGCATTCTGTAGAGAGCAACAAGGACTGAGTCCTATGCCCAGCCAGCTAATAAAGAGGGAGCAGTATGGCTAAAGCTACCTCTTCTCATTCATCCGCTCCTCCCAAGCAACCAGCTGGCTGAGGTGGGGTATATTCTGGTAACACTTTCCCATAATCTTCTGTCCACCCCCACAGCCAGCCTGATTTAACCCATGAAGGAAGAAACTCTGGGGGCAACCAGATTGACTATGACCCTATGACCCTCCATCCACCATCGAAAGAGTGGGGTGAAATCTAGCTTGCAGGAAACGCCTGTTTCACTAAGAGGGGAAGATAGCACTTTGCCAGAAGGGACAGCTTACATTTATTTGCTGAGAGCTGGGACTTATACTGGCCTCGAACCAGCCGGCAGGTGGACCCATCGCCATTGCAGACCCCACAGTTATCTTCCTTGACAGCGCTTCCCAGCTGGCGGTCACAGCCAACGATCTGGCAAGAAAGAAAGATGTGCAGTTCAACATGAGCACCTACTGACTGACTGCTCGATCCATCTCTGCAACTAATTACTGCAAAATTTCTCTCTCAGCATCTCTAGAGGGCCATAAAGTACCTTAGCAATGAAAGAGGCTGAACAAACCTGGCTGGGAGTTCGAACTGAATTCAGACATGAGATAGTGAACAGGTTAGTACTCAACGGCTTTTGCAGTCCAGAGAAAGAGAAGAGTATTGTTGTAGGTAGGTTCTTAGGGCATTGTGAACATTTCTTGGTCAGAGTCCTACCAGAAATTACACTTAGTAGAGTTCAACAAATAAAAATGCCTGAAATAGATCAGGAGATAGTTAGGAAGCAGACAGATAGATAAAAGTAAAGAGCAGCACAGATAAATGGCAACGCCTGAGATCTCAGTGAAATTTACCTGCTATGTAATCTGAAAATCCATGTGGTTTAAATTATGTGTGAAAATAATCCCATTCCATACTATCAATGCCTCTGTTCAGACATTGTAAAAGATCTGATAAAGAAGGAAGGAATGGTTGCACCAAAAGAACTGAGAGTCAGAAATGCGACTACCTGCTCTGAAACCGGCTTTATGCTTATGTGCAAATTGCTTGGTTCAAAATTTAAAAACCTGAATGGATGAACTAGGCAAAAAACCTATAGTTCCCAAGAGAATCAAATGTAAATTTACAATTAAATACATTTCAAAATCCTTTTGCTTGAACTTTGAATTCTGTATCCAAGTTATGAATTTTGCATATAACTAACTGGAATCCAAGAAATTAAGAAAGTCCATACAGTGTTATGATTATCTTTATACAAACTAGAAAATGAAAGGCCTTCTAGCATTCTGGCATGCAAAGTAAGCAATGAAAAAATGTTTGTGTATAAATTCTACTTCTAAAGAGGTTGTCCTAAGATTCCTAGCCAAACAGAGAGTATATATAAACACAGAGAATTTTAAATAAAGGGCTTATTTCAGTTTTAAATTTTCCTGTATCCATGAGTTTCAGCTAAATCACAGACCCGGGTCCTAAAAACTAATCAGAGCAAGTAGGGAGCTTCTCATCCAGGCTCATAAAAGCTGCATGTGTAGCTTGCCCACTTAAACATTCAGACTAACACTCCTTCTTCATGCAAAACTGTGTATCCAGGATTGCAGATCTCTGCTAGGGTGAGATATACTTCTGGCTTTGATTAATATCCAGTATTTACTTTTAACAATTAATTTCCTATTTCTAACATAATTATTTTACTAGTGGAACAATAGCTGTTTCCTTTGTTATCTGTCATATTGATAGTGCAATTAGTTTAATTGAAATCATAGCAGGTTTAGAGTCAGGCTTGATGAAAGTTATCATCAAATTTCTTTGACTTTACCCACTTCTATTGGGTCAGGACTGGGTCAGTTGCCTACGCTCCTGCATGATGTCTCCAGGGGATTTAATGAAGTCTAATGGAGTAACAGTCAAGCACAAAGGATATATTTCCCTGAAAATCTAGTCATATCCAGACTGCAAGACACATTTTATTACATTAGAAACACTATGACAATTAATGGTTAGATAGCTGACGCAAAGTTAAGATTTATCTTGACTGTGACTACTCCATACAGACCTTTTCAAGTACAGATATAGAAATATCAGTAATACCATGTTGAGATTCAGGTAATTTTTTTTTTCTCTGCTTAAGTATATCCCTACAGGAGCTGAGCCACCTTTGATATAGACAGAAAGGTTTGCTTTAACTTTCATGAATGTTTTTGCATAGAGACGACACGAAACAAAAACCCACTTTCATGATCTGAAAACTGTATGACATAATGCCTAGAAATCAGATGAATTTCCTTCAAGCCGATTACAGCACACTAGCACCCACAATGAGAAAGGTCCTGCTCAGGAGCCCAGATATCAGAGGAAAGGTCAGAATCCCCCTTTCACATCTGCCCATAGCATGTTTTATACTCACTCAACTATTCAGTCTAGAGTTATACCCAAATCTTTGTGCCTTTACATATTTTGAAAAGAACATGTGAACTGCCTCAATATGAAAAGAGTTGGATGTTAAATCCAGGTATGTAGCAACCAATTTTGCAAACAGCCTTTACCACTTTAAAGCCTTCTTAACTTTGTGAATCATCACCTCATGCATTGCCACTGGCTATCAACTGATAGAAGTTAATTTATAGATTAAGCAATTTGAGGCTAGGTCACAACTTGTAGAGGAAACTGCCGGAAAAATCTCAGGTGTAAAAGGGAGTTATATAGAGGTTTGCTGCTCTTTTTTTGAGACGGACCACCGTTGCCATTGCATAACATAAAAATAAGTCTTTTGCTGAAATGCCGTATTTCAAATGGAAGTATAAGCAAAATGGAGACCTCTGGTGAACACCAAAACCTACGTGGGCTGTACAAAATTTGCCTTCTGTACTTGTAGTCTCACAGATAATTTTATGCTATTAGAAATCTTGATGAAATCATTTCCTATTTCTCCCCAGGGTTTCTACAGAGAGTTTTGTTTTACAGTGTTAGATTATCTGTCTTAATAAATATCTAGAGCTCTGGGAATATGTATGAAATTTTCACTAAAACCCCTTATGAGTGATTAACTAATGCCTGGAAAAAAAATGTTCCAGAGTTCACTGATTTTTTTTTTGGTTTTTTTTTTTACCCTCCTTACTACCTAGGGAAATTCTTCTTCCATCTTTTGAAGATAATTACCCTGAGTAAAAAGGTTGCTAGTATTTGCAACAGAGTCACTGGTGCTTTAAAATGAAAAACACTACTCCAGATCTCTTATATTACTTTTTAGTAGCTCTTACGTGAAAACATTATATAGGCTGGACTCTTATGAAAGCAAAAGATCAGACAAGGAAGTATTAAAGTGCTCCTGAAAAAATACACAGTTCAAGAGAATAATAACTTTTGTGTCTATGAGCAGAAGAAACATAGGTTTGGCTGAGTTGAGAATATGCTATTTCTATAAAATTATTTTCATTCTCTGTCAGGGCTGCAAAGAACTCACTGCAAAAGATGAAGTTATGGGTGAAAATATGTCACCATCTTTCCCCCTGAAAATATGCAGAGAGATAGCAAGGAGCAGGAAGGCAGAATTGTTTCTTTCCACATCCACCCACAACACGAAGAAAATACAGGGAAGCTTTTGGAATGGCTGTTATCAGAGATGCCAAAGGCACAACACACTATCAGTGAAAGCAGATTTGTTTTGGCTGTAGAGCTAGAAAAGCCTGCTAGGGCACTGACCTGTGGACATACTCACCTGGCTAGGGGCAGCTGAGGACTTGTCGTGAAAATAAGCACTGCAGACGGTACTGATTGACCATCTTGGCAGAGAAAGGAGTGAACAGGGATATTGTACCTCCAATCTACAGTTCAGAGTAATGGTTTGGTGGACACAGTTTGAAACAAAATGCTGACATTTTAAGATCAGTAGTCTGGGGAATATTTCGCTCTCCGAAAAGCTTTGAAATGTCAACTCCTCGTCTTGGTTTGAAACTAGAACCAATGTTGAAATTCTGAAGTTTCTGTGGGATGGAAACTTCCTTTTCCAATCCATTCTATTCTTGATCTTAATATATCTGGGCGGGGGTTAGGGAGATGAAGCCTTTTTCAATCCATGAAGGGCAAGGAAGGAAGCCCCCACCAGGAATGAAAATGGATTACGGGAACAAGTTGTGCCTGAAAATGTTCTGAAATAAGCAGTTTTCATACTAATTTCTATTACACGTTAATCTTCTTCCCCTTAAAGCAGGGTAATGAAGCACAGATTTTCGACACTGAGATCTCTTGAGTTTCAAATTGCTGAACTGTGGTCAGAGGCTTGAACTGCAGATTGTTACCGCACAAAATGTCAGCTCCACTTGGTTCCCTGACGGTATAATCCAAACCCTATTAAAATCAACGCAATGCACTTATAAGTTCAACAGATTTTGGGTGAAGCGCTTGCATATTTCTGAAGGTGTTCCTATGAGCCTTATTGCTGTTGTGGTTAAATGCCCTTAACAGCAGTAGAAGCAGATCATGCAGAGCTCTGGAGGTCTCTCAATATATGGAGGATGTCAGCCATGCAGTACCAGAGTGAGGAAAACGCAGATGAGTATCAACTCCCTCTCCAGTTCTTTACCACCTCTAAAGTGAGCTGACTTTTTATTCTCCTTGTGGGTTTACCATAAAAAAATATAGCAACAAAAAGCCGGAATAATAACAGCTAATTCCTGCTTGGCTGAGATTTTATTGTTTTCTGGCATAAGACACCACAGTTCTGCTCAGAGGTAAAGATTCCATATTATGTTTCAGGCTAGGGTCCCATACTTTACGCTGAGTTTGATTCTTCCCCTTGCTCTCACTTTTACTCCACTGACAGCCAGAGAGCTGGTAAAACAGAAAATTAAGGATAATCCTGACTCTGAGATAGAAACACAAAACCATTTTTACAGGACACAGCAAGAAAAAAGGTGGTCATCATGTTAGCTGAGCAACTGCTCATGTATATAATGGCATCAGGCTAAAAGTCCCACAACAGGAGTTGGAACTAACTCACCGAGTATGTGCATGACTATTATGTGTGCATGTGTTCCCCTCATGGACTTGAACTCTGGCTCAGTAGCAGATTTTTCCAGAAATAAAACTGGACTAGCAATGACAGGTTCTGCTTCAGCCCTGCTAGCCTGGAAATGCCCTGAAGTAAGAAGTTTTCATAACAATTTCTATTCAGTATTAAGAAACTCTGGGCAGGAAATCATGTAATAAAGCAAGCTTGCAAATCTAGCCAATCATAAATAAATCTCTCTGGTTTTCAAAGGGCATGTCTGCAGTTCAAACACAAGAAGTTCTGAGAATCCGAGAAAAACAAAGTTGCCCTTCACAAGGATACTAATGTGGGGCTCAATCTCGGACTTGTGTTGATTGTCACTGCTTAGCTGAAGAAAGTTTTGGATTGGAGCCACTGTTTCAACTGGGTCCAAAATCCTGTTTTACAATCCGGATGAAGAGCTGTTATACTGTCTAAATTACCGTGGAGAGAACAAGCTCCAGATTGTACAACAAACAAACCAGACTGGTACCTGTGACACAGGGACTCACAGCCCCTCCAAAAATGATACCTGCCCTTCAGTTCACTGACACCTTGTAATGACAGTTTGCAGCCTCAGCATTTTTCTGGCATGGGCTGCCAACACTATCCTGTGACAGGCAGTCTTGTGCAGCACCAGGCACCAAGCAGAATCCTCCTATGTCCCAAAGAACTTAGTGTAACTACACCACAATCAGCAACTGTAACTGAAGACCCTAAAGACGATTTTCACAATGGCAAGGCAATCTGTGACTTTGCTGGGAAGACTAGGCCCATGGACATGTACAATAAATGTGTTCCCTTGGGACCTGAACCAAACACAACTTGCAACTGTTCGGGCTGTGTAAACAAAATTTGGTCACTGATCAGCAGCCAAATCATTCAATATAACTGCTGGAGTGACTGAGATCCAGTCCAGTATTCCAAGCATGTGACTGGACATCTCAGTGATTTTTTATTGTTTGTTGCCTTATTTACCACTGATCCACTGGAACTGATCTTGCTTGGTATCTGCATTATCAGCTTAGCATAGCATCCTAGCTAGCCAGGATTCTCTGCAATTACTATTTTTAAACCTAGACCAAGACTCTCATGGAGCCTCACCTGACCAGCATGGCAGACAGAACACGTTGAGAATCAATGGTTCAGCCATAACTCTAGAAGCAAATAGCAAACCCCCACCAGCAGAAGGAACTCAAGAGAAATTCCTACTTCTCAGGTTTCCTTCACAGAAAAGAGTAAGTGTAACTTTATTCTGAAACCACTCTTGATTTATAAAGAGGCAATTAAATCAATTTAAAAGCTACAACTTATAAAAGCAGATTTATAGAGGCATCAAAATCTTGGATGTGGGAAAAAGGCAACTCCTACTCTTATGTGCAAATCCCATTAAGGGGAATCTTCCCACATAAAAAGGATTGAATTTTTCAGGTTCAGTCATACATAAACAACCAATTTATTGTGTGGGCCAAGGCAAAAGAGATGTATCTAGTTCATTTTCTGATGATACAGAGATCCAGAGGTTGGTGTTCTATAAGGAGCAACATTTAAACAGAATCAAGTTCCAAGGGTTTATAAACAGATGACAAGAAAAAAAAAAAAAAGTTTCTGTGATTATCCATTTCATTCACACTTTTCTTTGGTTTTTGGCTGGATTTGGGTTCACGTGTCCATATTCTGCCAGAGTGAGAATGAGGTTCTCATTTATTCTTTCATGCTTGTACTCTTACTGATGGAAGAGAACAAAAAACCCTAACTTGTTTTCAGTTATTGCCCTACAGCAGGTAATTACAGAAATGCTTGATTTTCTCCAGCAGAATCAGACATGTTGCCTGGATAGATAGCTTATTTAGCATTTCCAGGGGTAAGATTTGCCAGGTTTTGTAGAACATGAAAATACTACAACAGAAAGTGATTGCAAATGCCATTATAAATCAAAACTCATCCAGATGGTACAGATACCAAGGGATCCAGCTCTCTTGCAGCTTCCGCAAAACAACATGCTTGATAAAACAAATGTAAATTCAATGAAGTCTGCCCTCTGGCCCCATTTTCTTCTCCTAGACTATGAAGCACCAAACTGTAAAAGCATTTAACTGGCACTTGTGACACATTGCATTTGACTGTGATCCTTTGTCAGTTTGAGTGACTTCATCAGACATGCCTGATATTGCCACTCAGACCCCTCTTCTCTTGGGTGTACAGCCTTCCCTCTCTCAGACAGGCTTCTTTTGTTAACAGGAGCTGCAGTGGCCTGATAGCAAACAGTGCTAGCACAGACTTTCCGCTGCTTCAGGCAGTCACATAATCTGTGTTATCAAGGAACAGTTCAAATAATTGAGAGAGACCACATGTCCCCAAGCCACTGCTGAAAGTGCTTAGTCTGTATGGTCTCCCAACCTGCCAGTCAGTATGTAAGAGGCCGGAGAGCATTGAGGTTTTTTGAGAAGACACTAGGACAACAGCATCTTGCAACAGTCTTCAGTGAGAAACACATATCTGTTTTGGTGGGGACTCTCAAAACTACCCAGCCAGTGCAGACATCTTGTCATCTTCAAGCTGTACTAAATGATCTGCGCCATCCACACACCTCAGGTTTTCAGGTGTGCTAGATAAATACAGGGATAGAGATGATTTCCTGTTAACTGTAAGACAAATCTGAGGAGTGTCCAAGCTGCTCTTTAGAATTTCTTGGTTTTGCTAAGAATTCACATTATAGTGGGTTTCCCACCCGAACAAAGGAATGTGTTCTGTGTCCTGCTGGTCAAAGATGTACCCATGGAAGACAATTTGTCTGCTTGGGAGTTATGTCAGGTATTGTTTCTGCTGAAAGACTAGAACAAAATATCTCTGCAGTGGTGCCAATATCTGTTGGACCATAAATTGGAAAACTGATAGTTCAAGGAAGGGGAGTGGAGTTCTAATGATGCAAATGCAGATTTTTTCACATGGTGAAAATGTGTCCCAATTTCCTTGCCACTCTCTGTCACAAAATTGTTGTTACTTGGCACACTGTTAGCAATTTCAGCATTTGGCTATTACACTTATGAATCTACAGGTTCTCTACTCCTTTCTGTGTACTGGAAAGATGTCATTCTGGAGGAAAAGCTATGTGTTTCATCTCAGAACAATTATATTCGTCAACAAGAAAACAAAATTAGTATTTTTTTTAATCCGTAGAACATGACATAGACAAGGATGGAGAACGTTAGACAAAAAGTTCAAACAGGAGTTCAGCCGTTCAGCTTGACATGGTTAAAAAGCACCTGACCATCAGAAATCAAGAATTCAGTGCTTCCTGAAATGCTGTGCCCCCGGAAGGCATCTAGATTTCAATACACTCTAAAAAAACATGGATTCATTATGAGCATTTAAGGTCAGGAGCTTAGAAACAGACATTAGAAACAGAAAAACCATTATAATCATCATGTCAGAAGGCTGGGCTGAATTGAAAGACAGCTTAGAACTGATCCTATTTTAATGCCCTTTACATGTCTGAGGAAAAATAGCCACCTTTTTGCCTAAATAATACAGTTACCATTACACTTTTTGCATTTTTCTTTTGGCGTTCTACAGCTCAGAAAACAAAAAAGAGGGGAAAAAAAAAAAAGGTAGCTACAAACAGGAGCCAGAAATAGCTGAACTACAGGAGACTCAAATCCCAGCAACAAGTAAATACCTAAACTTTTTTTTCCCCCAATGCTTTCCTTTGTTTTAACCTGACTTCTGCCATAGGCTTGGCAGGGGAAAAAGATCATTATTGGAAGCTGTCATGGGGGACTGAATGCCTCTTAAAATGAATGCACACTGATACAAACACAAATGATGCCTCTTTGTAGAGAATTAATGGAACAAAGGCCATTCATTTCTCTACTTTGCCCTCAAACAGGCAACTGACAGGCACTTTCACTCCTCTTGTGCAAATGTAAAACAATAACACAGGTAAAAATCTCTTTCTGGAAATTACTGTCTCTCAGACATTTCACAGTTGCAGGGTCTGCCATATTAAAGTGCAGAAAAATGGGATCTTGTCAAAATAAGCACATGGTCCCTAGTGTTACCAGTATTAAGCATGGATGAGAACAGTCTCTAACATTAGAGTTATATGTGTTGCAGGGTGGAAAATTTCAGGCTATTTTCTTCCAAGACTTCACACATGATCGGAATAAGTCCTGGTCTTGTCCTTCCTCAAAACTGGAGTTGTCTGGAAGGATCTGAGGAGGGCATCCAAAGAAGTCCTGTCCCAAGATAAGGAATGACTAGGAACAGTGCTGATTTCTGCAGGAGTCCCACGGGGGCAGGAGTTTCGTGAGCCTTCAAGAGTCTGCTGACGTGACCACCTCATCTAAAATCTGTATTATACGTGTATCAAGCAGGTTTAAGGTGCCAGTGAGCAACACGCACACACAAAAGACACTGAATGCATTGTTAAGTGAAACTCTAACCCTGATCAGCTCTGTATTTTGGACTGAGCTGGAAACAGGAAAGGATTCATGCAAGGACACTTTGCAGATGGAAGGAAGAAAGAGAAACTGTCCTTCCTGACATCATGTTAGACAGGCAGCAAGCATCATCTAGTCATCTATCCAAAGGCGAGCAGTCTTGTCCACTCCTGCCGTTATGTACTACACAGTGAAACCTCTGTCTCTGAAGAAAAAAACCAAGTGTATACATATATATATAAGGAAAAACATCTATGTATATATATGACCATATACACGCATGTATGTATGTATATATAGCCATTTAAGTATATGTATATATATCGAACATAATCAGTTGGAAACTATACAGTGGGAAAAACTATTTAACAAAATGTGTGTTCTCTGCAGATCTTCCAAAAAGTCTGTAAGGTAGGATACAGGAAAAGATCAGATGTGTAAGTTTCAAAACCCTGTATAATGATGGATATCCCCATCTACCACACTCTTATGTTCATATGTTATTTTCAGATATTAAATCTCCAAACTCTACCAAACAGAGCAGTATATGACCATCCAGAAGGTAACTTGTCCCTCACATTAAATATATTTTTAGAATCGGTGAATCTCAATTCACAATCAATTTCTTCATCCATCATAGATTTATAACAGCAACTAAGTAACACTGAAGTGTAAGCTTAGCACTAAAATATGTAATAAATGTGCATGAAACTATCATCAATACACTAATGGCAAAATAGTCTTAATCCAGTGCATTCACTACCTCGGTTTGAGACGAACTATCTTGGGAAATTAACTCAGTTTTCCTGGTTGCAATCCTACTGCAATACTGACTTTAAAAAGTAAAACATCAGTAGCAAACTGTTGTGCTTTATTATATAATATTTTTTGTAGTTTTTTAAAATCAGTGGTTTTTAGCCTGTCTCCATAGTATACTGGGTCCATAGGCTGATCCCTTCTGTTACAGGTACTCTTCACTGTCTTTGAAAGGTAACTAAGGAAACTAGGCTTCTTGTCAGCTGACCTTGAATTCACTACGCAGTTCAGCAGGAAAAAGTCTTAGGAATCAATAAAACAGAAAATTTCAAAGCTACCTCTAGAAGTAGTTGATAGTAGAGCTGTAAAGGAAAAAGTTAATACTACCAGATTAGACATAATAGACATTAAGATAAGCATTTCTGGGGTACTGCTCTCTAACTAACAATCTGGAAAACTGAAATAATGTAAGGGAAATACTGGGAAAAGAAACAGAAGTGCTTTTTCCAAACCTGAAGAGCCTTTTGCAGTAACAAGCATACTTAAAGCCTTCTTAGAAATGACCAGTGTTTTCATCATTGGATCCAATCCTGATATTAGAGCTATAACATCATTCATTAAGCTGTTCCACTATAGGTATGAAATCATTTCCTGGTCTTTAATAAAAACAAGTACAACAACAACAACAATAATAAAACTCATACAATTAGGATCACAGTTGGTTCTTCAACATCAGTACATTCTGACACTGCTGTAAAATTATTCCAGTTTCATGTTGTTTTAACAGAAAGCAAAAGTAGACCTCTCTTATCTCGATCTTTCAGAGAAATTTAAAGAAATCAACAGGTCTTATACACTTGCATGTATAAGAAGCCAGTCTGTGTTTAACACATCCCAGACACACCTCTCATTAATTTCTTGGGCTAGTAAGACTGTTTTTGACTTTTTAATAGGCACCATTCAACTAAATACTGCTATTAACTGTAGCATCATTTTTTTCAGGTTTTTGCAGTAAAGTTTATGCTGTATTTTAGAGGCACTGACTATACCTTTTGCCTTTGATGTGTGACCTTAGATATTTGGACACTTTTGGCACCTAGCTAAAAGGGACCATTCTGGTTATGGACATTTTCAATGTCTAACCTTTCAGTATGAAATGACATGAGCTTTGTAAAGGCTGTCATGATTTTTCACAAAGAAGGACTGCTGTTAACATGTGCTGTGGCTGAAATGTTTAAAGCAAGACCCCAAACTACACACTTCACTTGTATTGCAGTGGGAAAAAAAAAAAAGAAAAAAAAAAGAGAAGTAGAAAAAAAAGTATGTGAAAAGAAAAAATCCTGTGAGAATGGAGGGGAGGCAACAATTCTGTACAGACAGGGAAACTATTGTATTTTTGCCAAACTTTACTGGTTCCTGTGAAGCTTGGATCCCTGGGCTAGTGGGGAGGAAAGGACAGCAGAAGAGGAAGGTGTTTCCCCATGTGTAAATAAGAGACACTGCCTAGACTGCAAGTGCTTTTTCCATGAATGTGACTTCAGGGAAGCAATACTCATTTACATCAGGTAAAGATTTGGCTATGATATTGACAGAAATGGCTTTTTGGAAACACTGCACATCATGTTACTGTCTGGCCACACATTAAGTAAAAAACATAACAGTTACTTAAAAAAAAGAAATCCTGATCTGGTTCTATATAGCAAGGTGGAGATTCTGACATAAGTACTGGAGATAAAGGAAGCCTTGGATTATCCTTGATCACTCATCTGAGAAAGGAAAAACTGATGTTCTTGTTCTTCCTTGCTAGAGTTAACAAAAGGAACATTTGTGGAATTCACAGAAGCAGAAGACAAAAAATAAATTGAAAGAGAACCAAGTATGAAGATTATGATAACAGGAAGAACAAGTGAAAGGTATAAGGAAAATAGAAAAAGCCAAAAATGAAAATGTGATATTTCCCTTTCAGCAGAAACGGAGAGAGAAATCCAAGATTTTTTGATTGTGGCAGGGAACGTGGGTAACTAGAAGATTTTGTTTTCAATAGTAAAGGTCCCAGTGGACTGGGGTTTCATGGACTATTGGTGTTTGGAGCACAAGTCTTCCACCGATAGTATTGTGATGCGGAATAAGCCCTTTGGAGCAGAAGCCCCTTGGAAAACAGAGGGTGGTGGGAGATGCCTATATGACCCCTCAGATGACTAGGAAATGGATGGCCCAGAAATTAGACCAAATCCTTTTTAGAGGAAAGAGCATTCAATTTAACTATCACATTTTTTCCCTGAAAACATTCACTTTATTTTAAACTTGCTAGAAGTTTTGGTACAGTTTATTACAACAGAAAGAAATTAGAGGGGGGCAGAATATACTCCTACTGAGAAATAGCTTATACCCTCAAAAACCCTCTAATGGATTTAAATTGCAGGAATTAATATAAAAAACCCTACGGAAAATTAAAGTAGAAATGTTAATTTTTAAAATGTGTTGTGCTCTGGATCACCATTGATTTTATCCATGTAGACTTCCTAATGTGGAACATTAAGGCGCTATTTCTCTTAAAGAGCATTTTTACTGACTTCAGCATGGTGGTTCCAGGTAATTGCATTATAACAATAGGGCATACTGTGTCCTAAGGTAAACCCAAAATTAGACCCAAAGATTACATCTTACAACTAATCTGCATTGCTGTAAAAAAGGAGAAAGAAAAAGGGACCCACATAACACAGATATATACATTCGCTATGCTTACAGAATAAAGTATATTCACACAAATACACTTTAAAAAAAATAAAATGTATAATTTTTTTCTTATCCAAAACAGTGTGGCCAGTAGGTCTAGGGAGGTGATTGTGCCCCTGTACTCGGCATTGGTGAGGCCACACCTCAAGTGCTGTGTCCAGTTTCGGGCTCCTCGCCATAAGAAGGACATTGAGGTCCTTGAGCATGTCCAGAGAAGGGCAACAAGGCTGGTGAAGGGGCTGGGGAGAAACTTATATGACGAGCAGCTGAGGGCGTTGGGGATGTTTAGCTTGAAGAGGAGGCTGAGGGGAGACCTTATCACCACCTACAATTACCTGAAAAGAGGTTGTAGAGAGGTGGAAGATGGTCTCTTCAGCCAGGTGACAGGAGATAGGACAAGGGGAAATGGCACAAAGCTGTGCCAGGACAGGTTCACATTAGATGTTAGGAAAATTTTTTTCCCTAAAAGAGTTGTCAGGGAAAGGAACAGGCTGCCCAGGGAGAGGGTTGAGTCACCATCCCTGGATCTGTTTAAAAAAAGGGTAGATCAGGTACTTAGGGATATGGTTTAGCATAGGATGGGAACAGTTGGACTTGATCTTAAAGGTCTTTTCCAACCTTGTGATCTGTGATTCTGTGATTCTGTGGAATGCTACAGGGCAAGAATGCTCCACTTCATTCTTCTATAATACAGTTTCCCATTGTGTTAAAAGATGCTTTATAAAAGCCATAGAAGAATGTTGCTGTCAAAAAGGTTCACCATTATTCTGGAAAATTCCATACTTTACCTTTCTGGACTGCCTAGGTAGTATTAGCTACTGCTGTGGTAGACAGTAAAGCATATGCTGTCCTAAAACATACAATTACTGTAAATCTAGTTACGAACTTCTAATGCTGTATCTCTACAGTTATAAAGATACGACTGACTAGCAGGGATGCACTGTGACAAGAATACTATGAGGTGCTTTAAATTTAAGACAGCCAAAGATATGAAACTATTCACTATGGGGAATGTAGCATGTGAGTTTGTTTTTTACTATCTTTTCTTGGCCACCCTCAAAATGATGTAGTCATTGGATATTTAAAATGTTGAAGGAATTGAAGGCTGAAGATCATGGAAAATATAGTGTTGCGTTTATGCATTAGAAATTATCATAGAATAGACTGAGTTAGAAGGATCATCAAGTCTAACTCCTGGCTCCACACAGGGCCAGACAAATCAGAGCATGGGACTGAGGGCATCGTCCGGATGTTTTTTGAACTCGTTCAAGCTTGAGGCTGTGACCACTTCCCTGGGGAGCCTGTTCCAGTGCCCAACCACCCTCTCAGTAAAGAACCTCTTCCTAATGCCCAACCTAAACCTCCTCTGTTGCAGCTTCATGCCATTCCCTCAGGTTCTGTCACTGGTTACCAAAGACAGGAGATCAGCACCTGCCCCTTGACTCCCCTTTGTCAGGAATCTATAGTCCACGATGAGGTCTCACCTCAGCCTCCTTTTCTCCAGGCTGAACAAACCAAGGGGGTTCAGCCTCTCCTAATGAGACTTCCCCTCCAGACCCTTCCCCATCCTCATTTCCCTCCTCTGGACACTCCCCAAGAGTTTTGTGTCCCTCTTGTACTGTGGCACCCAAAACTGCACACACAGTACTTGAGGTGAGGACAAACCAGTGGCCATTCTACCATTCTAGGGTATATAGGGAAATGGGTAGCTTAACTGAAATTCCTCAGGTACCTATTTTCAAAGTACTTACCTTAACCACAGAGACAGTTAAGAAATATCAACAGTGCTCATAGTTTTAATAGTGCCCTTAGCTTTCAAAATGTAAGAAGCATGATATGAATGCAAATTAGTTTATTTTAGCAGAGGATGCATATGAGCTCTGTTCCTAAGGGAAAGTCTTCTCAGAAAAGTATGCTTCACATTTGGACCAAAAAAAACCCCAAATCAGCCTGACACAGAGCCTGAAACCACTGCTCCTGATTTCCAGGCCACTATAGGCATAATACTTTGAATCATTTTCCTATCCAGATTCCTGTGCCTCCAGTTAAGTTTTTAAAAGATTAAAAAACACAGATAAAGACTGAAATTAGTCTGTCTCATTAGGCACCACGGAATTTTGAGAAACTTGTGCACTTGGCTGAGGTCAAGAGGTCTAGATGATTGTCTTCTTCAGATTACAAATGAGATTAGCCTGCTCTGTTTCATGTACTGCAGGGCTGCTGCTGGCTCAGAACAGTAAATCAAAGAGAAAGGAAACAATGAGGAAGGCTTCCAAAGGCACATAAAGTAGCTGAAAATACACTAGAAAGCCAACAACAGACAAAGTCTACATGGATTTGAAGGAGACTGGGCACTGGAACACGAAGCTACACTCAACCTTTTCTGAGATTCTTATGTGTTCAGTACCTCACAGAGATAGCGCAAATGTCCTGCCCTCCATCAGCCTGTAGCCTTCATGCAGCTCAAGAGATTAAAGTCTGATGTAGATAGGTTCAAAAGAGTAGCAATAAATAAGTAAAAGCACAAAGTAATATAAAAATAAATTAGGATGTAAATAAATGGGTTGAATGATCACAGGTCTTCATGCACTGTGAAGGGAAGGGTCAAAAAGTCCCCATATCTCACTTTTAGCAAACAGGAAAGCTGAGGCTGAACGTGTAGCAGCTTACTTAGTTCTGTAGCAAATCAATAGCAAATTTTCCAAGCTAGTACCTCATCTACTGCTATGTGGTTCACAACTTAAAGGCAGCGATAAACCTCAGAGATAATGTAATTACATAGACTTGGAAAACTTTGGTATATCCAAATTAAAAGCTAAAACATTTTCTTTTGGTGCTTTCAAATGAGATCTGCTACTGCAGTTAACTATACAAAACAGTTTAAAACCCAAGAATATAATCCCTAATAAAAACCCCAAGGAAACAGCATAAAGTGCGAAAACAACCTTTGAATTCACACACCTCTTCCAAACAAGGAGAGAGAAGTCAACATAAGAGAATGTAAACAGATTATTAAAAGGAAGACCTAAAATGATACAAGAATGGAAGAGAAGAGAGTGAGTGTGTGAGAGATATGAGGGTAGGAATCATGAAGAAAGGTGTCAGGGTAAAACTTTTCTCCTTACTTGGCACAAGCCACTGATGCACATGTCCAGGGATTCAGTGTAGCATCGAGTCCCGTCCAGAACCTTCGGTGCCAGCTCCACAATCAGAGCCGTTCCTTTGGCCTGGCACTTCAGCGAGCATGGGTTTTCTGGGTCATTAGAGACAGGAAGCCACTCGTAAAACTGTCCCTGGTACTTGACGTCATTATGAGCAGAGCACTGCTGGGCACGAAAATCACCTGCTTCTGGTGGGCAGTCCTGCAGTAAATAAAGATGAAAAGGTCAGAGAGTCTAGTTGTGTCAGTCAGTTGCAGCATCATGCAGCCAGCTGCACCCCACAGCTGCCAGATGTAGAGAGTTTTTCTGTTTAAACAAAGAAGACTGATTGAAATAGCTCACCCCCCAGGCTGGATGTGCAGCCAGGGCTGCCCCTTCCCAGGGGCAGAATCCAGCACTTGCCCTTATTAAACTTCATGCAGTTGGTGATTGCCCAGCTCTCTCATCTGTCCAGTTTGCTCTGCAAGACTTCCCCACCGTCAATAGAGTCGACAGCTCCTCCCAATTTGGTGTCATCTGCAAATTTACTTAAGACACCGTCTAGTCCTCTGTCCAGGTAATTTATGGTAAAATCTTGGCTTTCAATTTATCATTTGTATATCCTCCACTCAAACCCAGGATAACGAATGAGTCCTCTCATTCATTGTATAGTGGCAATGTGGTTAGCCTACTTCGAATGTTGATTCACATGATGTTGGATCACACGAATCAAAATATTTCTTATATGGAACTTTACTCACATACAAACCATATCCTTAAGTCAAACACCTTCATCTAATTTACTTTCTGCCATGAGACAAAATTTTCAGTTAATTTGCTTTATATTTGAGTGTGATGCAACCCAAAAACAATGGGTCAAGATTCTGTCAAAAGATGCTCCCTGCTGTCTAACGTACAGGGGAATAGTGTTTGTGCTCCAAAAGGTTAAGTGGTTTAAGGCAAAAGAGGAAAAGGAAAAAAACCCAACCCAACCAAAAAAAAACCCCAAAACCAACCAACCAAACAAACAAAAAGAGTTGGCCTATATACTCCTCTAGAAAAATATGTATCAAAGAGCAATAATCCAGTGCTCATTCATTCTTTTTGAAAGTAGAGATTCAAAGTCCAAATTCATAACTGGAATTTTACTGCTAGGGGACTTAGATATCAGATAGCTTTTCTATGCATCTGTTACACAAGATAAAAAATAAAATGTAAAATTCTTGAAGTATTTACCTTTTATTTCAAAATTTCCAGAAAAAACTTAGAGGCAATCAGGCTGTGTTTGTGTTCTGAGCAAACTGTCGATAAAGGACAAAATTTGGATAACAGAAGAGAGTGAAGAGAGCAGAAAAATATGCAGGAAATTCATTACTCCTCTATAGCTATATAATTAGAGAAAAAATGGTCTTTATGTTCTGCTTTTAAACAGAAGATGAACAAGACAGTTACAGCTTGACCCGAGATCTGGTTTAGTTCTATTTTCAAACAGAGAAGAAACAAGCAAAGAAGAACACTGTGGCCTTATTTCCTGCCACAAAATCTTCTGGTGCATACCCTTCTCTGAATTTTTCTGTCCATAAATGAATACAGTCAGGTCTGTTGGCTTGGCTTAGACTTGTTGCAGAAATCAAAGCCAACTCTCTTGTTTGGTTCAAGCTTGGCTCTACCTTCGAAACTTCCTGGCTTGCAATAGCTTTATTTTTATAAAGACAGAAAGGCCCAATAAAGCACATGACATACAGAGTTCATAATCCTGCTTTGTACAGTATTCAATACTATGCTTGTTGTGTTGGATTTTATTTTTAAATCAAAGAAAGAAAAAAATGTACGGTCAACATAACAATCTTTCAGGACATGGCAGGTGACCAGGACCGATTTTAAATACTTCCAGTCTTTGATATCCTGATCAAAATAAAACAATGGATTTTAATAGTAAAGCTTGTGTTTAAAGAAGTTTTCATGTGAAACTTGAAGCCCTTCAAAGAATATATTCAAGCAGTCAGAAACGCAGGCATGCATACTTATCTTGGCACACAGTTACAAAAAAGGGTCACAGTCTGCCCCACCACCTTTCTTCTACTGAAATCCTGAATCCTAAATCTACCTGAAGGCCTTGAAGATCCCTTTTCCTCAGAGGGGAACCTTCCTTCTAGTTACAAAAGCACATGTACTTGCAACTTGCACCCTCACACATAACCCCTGCATAACTTGTGTAACGTTTTTGTGGGTTTGTTTTTTTTTATCTAACCAGATAATGTTAAGAAAAGCAATGGTCTGAATATTACCCACTGTTACACACAGGTCACCGAGACTCAAAAAGTAGGAACTGTACAGAACTTGGCACTGCTTATTATTCTCTTGTCCATGGTTGGTTTGGTCTTGTTTTGTTTTCTTTTTAATCTTACTGTTTGTATTATATGTCAGTGGGGATCAGACCCTCTTCAGGCTGGGTTTTTTGCAATCATATAATGAAACACAGATATAAGCTCACAGCCTGTAAATGAGTATTCTAGTTGCTGGAATAACAGATAAGCAAAGCCGATGTTTTGTTGCATATTTGTTCAAACAGTGAATTGCTATTTTCTTCTAAACACTTTGCACATCTTTAGATAAGAGTGTTTGCCATTTTAAGGCAGTCCTCCTGTACCTCATTTTTGCAGTACTGGCTCCTGGACAGGAGAAACTATAGACTCTGACTCCACAAAATCTTTTATCCTTTCAAAAAAAACAACAAACCAGCCTGCTTTTCGTATGTGCATGGGGGGCTCGGTGGAAGGGGACCCTCTACAGCTGCACTCTAGCACTGCTTCATTGTTTTTACTCCACCTAAAGGTCTGATCCTGGAAGCTATTCAACACCATGCAGTTTGTCTACCTGCACAACAGATTGACAATGAAGGGCATGTCCGTATTGTGAGACAAAAAGAAGTCACGGGCCAAGTCAGCGTAGCAGTGAACCCAAGGCAGTGTGTCTCTGCATGGGTTATGTAGTTCTGTGAGGTATTTTGCTAACCACATCCGCATGGCCTATGTTTGACTTGGAGCTGCAAAAGCACTGAAGTCCTGCTTCAGGTTACTTCAGCTTTGGTACTACATTCAAATCTTAACAGCTTTGTTTTTCCTTTGGAAAGTATCTGTGGGCCCCTGCAGACATGGGGAACCACTACCATTGCACTTCTTGAAGAGTCAGAACAAACTAATAAACTTGAAAGTCTTGTCTAAGTCCATTTATCTTCAAGCTTCTTAATCATTAAGACTTTTTAGGGAAGAAATTTCCAGTGAATAGGAAACAACTGTTCCTCCTCTTAACTCTCTGAGTCCTAGATGGCTGTTCCATGACCTTAGGCTTGTGAAGCCTCATGAGATATTCCTGAAAAAACAAGCCTGTGCTGGATACCTATAATCTCCATTCATCCTATCAGGGCAAGATTTCCTTCACTGCAGTGAAAATACATATCATTTTAAAGATGATCAGAAACCCCTTTGATGTATGAAACCTATTTTAAAATAAACACAGGAGTTTCATCTTCACCTCTTAGGCACCTAATGCTGGCCACATTATTAGAGCTTCATTCACTTCCTCACATCCAATATATATTTTTTTTTAACTTGACCTCCTACTTGACCCTATTGTAATTCATAAGGTCCATGGATTTTTGCCATGTTTGAATCCCATTCAAAACAATTTCTATTAATCAACAAACCAGTTGAAAAGATAAGATGAATCCCAGATGTCCCTTGATGGTGATAGGTAGATCAGATTTCATGGGACAAAAAAGGGTCAGGGTTTTTAAAGTTTACTTAGTGGGTGAAATGTTGAAGATCATATCTAAGCTGCGATAGGTGGAAACAGTCAAGGAACCTTAAAACAGTTTACAATATACGTGCTTGTATATTTGCAGAGACCAAGAATGATTTACTATACCTGGAGTTCTTTCCTTGTGCAAAAAATTACTAACTGGACTACTCTGTGCAGCATCTGACAGTACAGCTTATTGAACCAGTTCCATGAAGTACGCACGGTGTTTCAGCCGCACTAATTTTACTACTGAGAAAGAAAGCCTGGGCTCCTCAAGTAAGGGCCCAAGACTGAATAAGAACTTTAGATAAAAATACAGAGACATAGGAGACCTAGGGATTTAACAGAAACTCTGCTTGGCCTTGAAGCCTTGTTGAGTGTCCTGCTTGATTTAAGTTTCTTGCAGCCAGATTTTTCACTGGTCTGCTATAAACTTCTAAATAAGTTAGGGTCATGCTTAGCTGTTTGTATTGAGAGGGGTCATACCATAGCTTTCTCTTACAACCCTGAGACACTGCAATATCTGACAGAGAGAAGCATGAGAGAAATAATATGAGCAAAGTAAATGGGGGCATATCAACAGATTTTTCTACTCTGTATTTAATAAACATAAATAAATCTGAATTTCAATGAATACTTGTAATTCGAAATATTTATTCAATCAATTTTTTTGGGAAAAAAGCTTTCTTTTTACGCTCCCATTTTTGAAAAATAATTAAATATGCAGTTTTTCATGCCATTTTAAAATTTTTGTTTGCTCATACCTTTTCAATATAAAAGTGTTTAAATTAGATACAGTAATTTGTATTTCAGCTTGAAAAACTTCCAAAGACCTCAGTCAAAACCAAATACAAGTACATAATGTTAGAGTACACTTTCCTAAAAGAACTATGGGTGCCACATTGGCAAATCAAAACCAGATATTCAAATTAATAGAAATTATTAAATAATGGTTAATAATAATAATAAGAATAAAAGTTTATGACTCATCCAGAGCCCTGTAATGCCATTGGAATGGAAGCAATCCAGACTGTTTGCTCTACGAAGATTCTTGATGTATTTACATAGAATACCAGGAATAGGGTTTGGGATTTTTTGTTCTATTCTTTAAAGTCAAAGATTCACAGGTCTGCTTGCTGAGAAGACAGAAAATCCAGAAGTCAAAGCCTCTAACATTAGCAACATACTAAAACCACTTCTTTACAAGCACAAATAAATAATTCCTAGACAGGACACTACAGTTATAAAATGCACCCATTTGGAAATGAGATGGTAGTCATTAAAATCCAAATCCCTCTTGAAGAACAAACTGTAATGATAGTGATTTGAGTTTGGAAAACTTTCTACTTATGAAGTAAACTGACACTAAGTAAACCTCGTGTTAGTAAGGAGATATTTGTAGTGCTTATACTTTTTTTTCTTTTAAATTTTATTGCAAAATGAAAACTGGGAGGTTTGATTGCAAAAGATTTCACATGGCATTTTAGCCACCAGAGGGTAGAAAAACGAAATCCTGATCCAAAAAACTTCTACCTGGTGATGGTGCTTCTCATACACACAAGCCAATGTTTCTTGTGCAAGAATTATGCACTTACATAGAAGTCTGACACTTTCCAACAGAGTGGGCTTTGGTGCCTGGAGAAAAGATAATGTCAACTTGCTTAAAGTAACATGGGCAATATTAGTACTGGTGTCTACAAAATGCAGCATGAGCTAATAAGACACAGAGATGTAAGCAGCTTGTCTGAATGCAAGCCAATAAATGGGGTATGTCATTACAGTTGGTACTTTAGCCAAGTGAGGAAAGGGACATATAAAAAAGACACAGGTGGTGTTTACAAGTTTTGGTGATCTGATTAATGGGATCTACCATCTAGAAATTTTATCTCAGGCTTAATGGAACTAGTCTAAGCCTTGTCAAAAGAGCAAGTAATGTTGTGCAGGTTCCAGTATTGTCTATTTTCATGTCAAACAGCAAAATCTCAAGAGCAGTTTTATATGTAGTGTTCATCATCATGCTGGCAGGTATAACCAAGTAAATATGAAAAGTAAAGTCCTTTGGGAATGAAGTACCAGTCTCATGCATCTCTCTTTTTTATTGTTTTCCTCTTGTCTGATTTAAAAAGCAGTGAAATAAAAGGAAGAGTATCAGGGAAAATGAAAGTGTTTTCAATCACAAAAAGAGTTTGATAATTGAGGAGACTCAAGAGAAGGCATGAAGACAGTACACATTTCAACAAACATTCTTCAGGTATAATTTCGTGTAAATGGAGGAAGAGAAAGCAAAAAACAGCATAGTGTCAGAAGGACTGAAAAGGACAAAGGGCAAATGAGGGGGCATGATAGCCTGATACAAAAACTGGAGAGAACCTGGCAGCTACTAGAAGGAACAGAGACTGTGTCATCTTGAAAAAAAAAAAAAAGAAAAAAGGAACTAGTAAAAAAATCCTACTCACAGTTTGGAAATACTTTGTTTATTTTGCATAATGTTTAGTATAATGACCCAGCTACATACAAAAACATGTTTTCATTGCATTCAGAGTAGTGTTCTAAAGAAAAACAAATTACTCCGTCTCTCCCTGCCTTGATTATATTCTAAAATGTCTGGAAACATACTTGGAGTCAATATGAATAGTAAGAAGAAAAAAAGTGGATGCAATTCAATCCTAAATCATCTTCAGATTCCCTCATTCCTTCTTTTACTATTTACACATGTGGCTTCATACCCATAATCTTTCCATTTTCTGATCAACACCAGGCAATGAAATTAACATACTGGACTGGATATGTTCTTTTAAGGACTGCTCAAAAGCTTTATAGACAGCAGTATCAATCTCTCTTATAGACTATATTATGCAAAATCATTCAGCATCCCTAGAATAATACAGGTCACTGAGGACACAGATGTGCCACTCTATCCCCTTGCCTCTCTTTATATCTTTTTTTTTTTCCCTCCCCTGTAATTTAATTTCAGGATGAATTAAAACCAGCTGTAGCAAAATGTTGCAAATGATAGTGCCTATGAAAACGTGATCATTGCCAGACTCCAAGAAGTATTCTTCCCATTCTCCAATTTCACCTTTAAAATGAAGAGTTTGCGTTTAGTATATGTGACTACCCATCCTTTCCTGTAAGAAGACAGTCATATAAACAAAAACCTGTCAGTTCACAGAAAGACAGTTTGGAGATAATAAAAAGACTGATTATTTTATTAATATTAACATCAAACCTCGAGTCATGCACAGGCTAGGAGTAATGAAAGCTTTTATTTCAAGACTCAAAGATTTCCACAAGCATCAAAAAAGAATTTTCCACAATGCATGATAGCTAGCTTCATTTGCAGGGGTGGAATGGAGGGATTTGCTCTCATTTTCCTTTAAAGCCACAGTCTGTCATCTAATAGATGAAAACATAGGTCTTGTTAAGCCTGAAATTTCCAACCTTCTGGTGTTCAGTGTATTTGTGGGTGAAATCCCAAAAGGCAAAGGTACAAACTTTGAGATAACAAAAGTACACACAATATTGTGTGCCTCTTCCAGAGCAGAATTCCATGACAAGCCACGGGATAATTGTTTTCAAAACCAAATTTGTGTGTATGTATCCTTTGATTTTGGAAACAAAGGCAGTAGACTTATTATTTATTAATATTCTGAAAGAGACAAAGGGTATGTCAGTGGTATAGCTACACAATTCAGTAAGAATGGATTTCAGGTCAGAGACACACGTTGAGCATTGTGAAACTGCTTTAGGTTTCCACTGGTGCTGCACAAGGTGCTTTCAAGTGGTATCTAGTCCCAGATACATGATGCTGAGGACCGCCATGACTGTGGCAGGATCATACTACCAGTTCTGATGCTGATAATGGTGGCAGTACCCTTGCAATGGCTGATGTTGTGAATGCTGATGCACGGTATCTGAGACTAGTAAAGATTATATGGTAAGTGGAAGGTCATAACATCTGAGTTGAGGACTCTACATACTTTAAAATAGAAAATACTTTCCCCTGAAATCAAATGTCTGCAAAATGAATACAGCCAGGTACTTTCCTTATGACATAAAGCTTTATTTGGAGGGCCTGGTCAAAGCAGCCAGAAGCTTGAGAACAGTTATATTTATTGCTAATTTTGAAAGTTTATCAAAACCAAACAAATGAAAACTCATTTAATCCGTTTATTAAGGAAAAGAGCAATGTGGCACAATCTATTCTTTACCCTCTGGGAAAAAAAGGGTTAAAAACATAAATGCATTATGAAGAAAAAAAAACAATTTCAGCATAGTAAAGAACTTTGAAAGTTTTGGTTTGGATTATTTGGCATGAAATAATTGAGTTCTGCAGATGCATGCCTCACTGCTATGCTGGAAAGTCTGGAGCTGGTATTGCCAAACACAAGGTGTAAAGGAATTGCCTGACTAAACTATGCAAGTTTTTATTTTGAAGGGAACTGTTCAGATGCACATTTCCAAAACAGAACCTAAGCTAAGAATAACATTTTAAAAATTATTCCTTATCTTGGAAAGTTAATGATAATAATTCCAGTAAGGGTTGCAACAAACAAAACCTCACAGGGTGATCCAGGGAGCAGTTAATGACAGCAAAGAAGGATGCTAGTTTGTCTCACTGCCCTTAATATACACAAGACCAGCTCAGGAGGGAAAGGGAATTGTAACAATGCACAAACCAAACCAGAACTGACAGGTCTAATTGTACTGCAATTAGCCTTTAACAGTATCAATTTTTTTTTTCTTTTTCTTTTTTTTTCTTTTTGTGTCATATTCCACAGAGCTACAGCATGTAACATGGCTGGCACAAATCAACCTTCCCACTCCCTTCATGGTCACAGTGTAGCCAACGTGCCTCAGAGATGGAAACTGAATTGTTAATCAGCCAGAAGACCTATTTATTGACTACTCTAGTTGTTGTCAGTTAGTGAACCAAATGTCTAGACTGATGAGAGATTTCAGGAAGCCAAAGGATACACCCAGAACAAATTTCAGCAGAAGAAGCGTGAGAAATCTTACTGCATGGGAGACTACAACTCCTATAGAAGCAGTTTTTTCATTATTAACTGTGGTCTATTGAAGAAAATATAAGCTAAATATGAGGGAATGTATTCAGTTTTTTAACTTAAACTTTTAAACTTTTTTAGACAAAGCACCTATTGAAAGGCTTCTGAATATGTTCCTATCAGGCATGAGAAAGCTTGGCCCAGTGCACATTTGATTTCATTTTCCATCTTTACTAGTAAAACTGACATTTCTCCATGTTATTTGAGACCTTTTACTATTCCTGGCACCCAATAAAACTTTCCGTATGAAAGTCCTTATTTCCATTTTCACCAGTGAAAACACACTTACACTTTGGTGAGCACAGAAATTGAAGTTTCTTATTTTATTGTATTGAAAACTATATTCACTGTATGTCAAAAGCAAGCAAGACCCCTTGAAAAGGCCAAAATACTAGTGCAGGGTATCCAAAAGTGCTTTTCTAAGATATGCAACAGGATCCAAATGCTGGTGTGAGCACAGGTGAACAGAAACATGCATCACTTACTAACCTGTTGTCAATCCTTAACAGCTTAATCCTCCAGCCTGACAGACTGCCCAATCTGAACCACCTGTACGAAAGCAGTACTGGGAATGTGAGTGGTTTTGTTTCTGCCAGGGGGGTTGTAAAGAGCAACTCTGACACTATTTGGAAAGGCTGTGCCTGTGATCCCTTCCAAACAGTTTGAGCATCATGCCACACAAAAATCTCTCCAGTTTTTCAAGAAACTGACAGAGGTTTGCCCACGGTCCTGTGGTATGAAGGCAGCTTAGATGTTACAGTATTCTCTCTATCACACTATCAAATATTTCATGTAATATGGCCGTGATGTGATGATTTGTATCATATCCAAGATATACTTCACTTACCACATTGCTGCATGTCCTGTACCGGATGTTTCGCCCTTCACAGGTCCTGTGTCCAAAAATTAAAAATAGAAACCAATTAATAGCTGAATATAAAAAGCAAACGCATAGAATCAGAGAATCATAGAATACCCTGAGTTGGAAGGGACCCATAAGGATCAAGTCCAACTCCTGGCTCCACACAAGACCAGCCAAGTCAGAGCATGTGACTGAGGGCATCGTCCAGATGCTTCTTGAACTCAGTCCAGCTAGTGGCTGTGACCACTTCCCTGGGGAGCCTGTGCCAGTGCCCGACCACCCTCTTGGTATAAAACCTCTTCCTAATATTCAGCTTAAACCTAAACCTCCTCTGTCGCAGCTTCATGCCGTTCCCTCGAGTTCTATCACTGGTCACCAATGAGAAGAGGAAACATAGTGTTTACTGTGTCAGCATCTTTCCTGCTAAGATCTCTAATGACCTTATCTCCCACCAACCCTCTTCCCAAAAGTAATGGGCTCTCTGTCCCTATACAGGTATCAAGATATGAATTCTACAATTCCTTAGTTTCCTACCTTTGCTTTAAAATGAGTTTCTAGAAAGCAGCATCACTTTATAAATTAGGCTGGAAACTATAAAGTACAGAACTTAGCTGGAAATCAGCTTCTGAATCACATTAATAATGCCCTGTGTTTCCAAACTATCCACAACGATTTCACAAGGCCACAGATCTGCATCTACCCTGGCACACACCTTAACACCAACACAGTCTGAGTGGCTGGGCTTTGTCTGCTGGGGACTGGGAGGAAGGAAACCTGCCTGCCACAGCATGAAATGACAGGCAAGCAGGCAAGACCAACCCCTTGCTGATCCCAGATCCCTGCTGTAGAACAGCATCCAAAGAGCAGCTGGCACAGCAGAGGTCAAGGAGAGCATGTGCCTTAGCGTCTGCCCTCCATGGCTCTCCTCCTTTTCCTCCACACCAGACTCATACCAGCCCTGATGCTGGCAGAGCTCCCAGAAGAAAGTTCAGCACCCAGGTATTTTTTTTTAGCAGTCAGCAGCATGTATTCTGAGTATATGACTTAAGGAGAAGATTCGTGTGTTTTATGAGTTCAGAAAGCATACTGTGTGGAGGGCCTCGGTACAGAACAGAATGCAGGGTTTGGCTTTTAAAGATTATCCTTCAAAAGAATAGAATTCCTTAAATTTTTAATTTCTTAATTTCCCAACTTCAGGCGTTTTTTCCTTTCTTATTTTTTTGGCCAGGATCTAGCAAGCACACATTCCTTGAGGACTAAATGCCTGCCAAGACTGAAGTTTGAAATCCAAACCATTTTGAACTATCCAAGAGAAAGGACAGCATCTGCATGCATTTGTGTCATTCTTCTTTCCTTCTTTCCTAAAAAAAACCAAAAACTTTTTCCACACTGAGTTAACTCTAAAATAAACTGAACAGAGTTCCTTTAAATTATTGAAGTCAGCCTTCTTTCCACCTTCCTCCACAAGACTTCATTATGAAATTCCTGTAGTAGTCATTTATACCTATGTGAGTACAGAATCAGAACAAAATGCAGTTTGGCAAAAGTGTCACAGTGGTATAAATGATCACAAAACATAAGAAATAAATAAACCTTATCACTTCTTCAAAATAAATGTAAGCAGAATCATAACATATTCTGTGGTGTATGCAGCATTTGGCATATAAAGAAAGCTATTAAAAGTATAACAGACACACAACTAATTCAACACTTGTAATGTTGTATAATTAATTCAAGTAAATAGTGATCATTGGAAGCATGCACAGAAGGGAAAAGAGTGCACAGAGTATCTAGCACTAATAAATACAGCTTCAGCAGTACAATAATAAAAAATATTCACAGTGGGCTATGAACTGAAAAAAAACCCAACACCAAAATCCCACAAAGCAAAACAAAACACATAAAAAACCTCAGGCAATCCGCTACCAACCCAGTTATTCCTGAGCAATATAGATGACCCAGTAGGGATACTGTGGCGCATGCCTAACCTGTGTACACTGCTGCATTGAGCGGAGGTACCCTTGATTAACACTGATAGGTAGCAAAGAAAAAATGTATTATACATTATGCTGGCAATCCTGATGCAGGCCTCGTACACCACACTGTATAAATTGTTCAGCAAGTTCAATACATGCCCCACCTGTCTCTCAGAAATGCCAATCAGCCCATCAGACATCTCTGTGCTTCACACAGGCTTGCTGTTACAACAATTTCAATTACCATAATTTATTAACCTCAGAACCACTGAACTGCCAGGGAAATTTAAAAGTCCTTTCTATCAGCTGCCTCACAGTTTCTTCTTCTTTTCACATTTTCTTCATATCATCAGTTTTGAACTGAAAAAAACACTTATTTATCAGTTATTCATTGCATTAAGTAAAATAATAGGTAGTTTCATTAGACACGTGTCACAGAACTATTAAGACTTTTCTTCCAATTTCCCTCCATTGGCTAACGGCCAGGGTTGTTCAGAAAAAATGTGCAAATCTGGATGCAGCTAGTGCCATGATGATTCATGAATGCTAGGAACCACTCTTGCAAAACTTCCCTTGTCCCTTGTCCAAGACCTAACTTCGGGGTTTTCTTAAAAGCTCATTAGTTTCCTGGTTATCACCCATCAACCAAAAGCAGGCAAATTGCTTTCAGACTGAGCTGCTATATTTTTTTAAAGTAGTTTATGTTTCAGACCTATGCTGCTTAAGGATAGTAAACCTGATTGTTTTAAGCTCAAGTATCTCCTTATGGATTCAAAATCATAGGATTTGTAGAAAAGAATAGGTCGTTAAAAAGACTCTTTTAAAGCAGACTTCAGGAGCATAAAGTTTTATTTTTAAAAGTGAATTCTGTTTCTCACCCTGTCTATGCTTAAAAGAGGGAAGCTTAAATCATCTAATGAACTTAATCCTGCTAGAGTGAAATATACAGCACCTTGCATGACGCCAGGCCAGACTAGGTTTGCACTTCCAGGCAGGGTTTGCATTAATGGCATGGATCCCGTATCTCAGCATGGATGCTTTGCAGAACGCCACAGCACAGAGCATTTAGTACGCAACTAGTGAGACCATGTTCTGAGATAGTCACCCTATCCTCTGACCTCTGCAGGGTATAAGTGAGAACTCAAATCCACAAGGAATATACACAGACACTTTTAAAAATCAGAATTCACCCACAATGGCAAGTTCCTCTCGGACATCAAAAAACAGAGTGGGACCAGTTGGACATAGTTATAACATCTTCTCTGTTATCTACACACTGCAGGGGATTTTGCAGAGGAAAAAGGTAGCTGATGGTTTGGCTTGACAGGCAATTATGATCATGTGAATATGAAAGAAAAGCAAGCTATTGGGAATCATGTTTCATCCTTCAAACCCAGTAACTTGTTTCCAGTAAAATTTCTGAAAGAGGTTAACAACTTCTAATATATTAAAATATTCACTTCTCTTAATGTAAACAACCCAAAACCCTGGTATTTATTTCTTCAGGCTCCAGTTTGTAGAGGTACTTAGTTCAAGTCGTCGTCGTCGTCCGCCCAAAGATCTAAAATAGATGTGTATTTGTGCTCAGCTAGAGTTAGAAGCTTTTCAATAATCCATGCCAGAAAGAACAGCAACCCCATGCCAAAGTTGCCTTTATGTGTAATTACCAAAGATGATGAAAGAGATTTTCAGAGGAGGACCTCATCAACTCCTGTCACTCTCAGCAGTCATCAAAGTTTGAAAAGCTTTTCTTAAGAAACAAATCCCCACATAAGCAAGAAACTTGGAGCCAGAGGTGGGTTATTTTTGTGGATGTGAATTCTGATGCAACTGTTCACTACAGGGGTTTGAAAGTTGATGTAATGTTGGACAATCTTCAGTCTCCTTTATTTTCACACCCCTTGATAACCACTCTTCTGAGACAGATTCTGGTTTCTGCACTGTACCTGTGAGAGAAGTATTATGTGGACCTTTCTCCTATAAGATCTCAGACAGGCTGAGTCAACCCTTCCCTTCCCCTGGTGCCCGCAGGCATGAGACCGTACTACACACACAGTGTCAACATCTTGCATCTCTCTCTCTTTACTCTGTTGCTCTTAGCTCTTTCCCAAATGTTGCACAGTGTTATGACCCCCTCTCATCCTCAATACAATTTCTATGTTTGTCTTTCTCTGATGAAAAGAGAGTCTCCTTTATTCTTTCAGCATATTACTTTGCCTATAGAGGAAACATGAGGGAAGGTCATGGACAGCAAATTGCTCTGAAAAAGGAAGAAGCATCCAGAATACATTGACTTCATGAGTTCACTTTTTCAAGGTCCCTGGTTTGATCTGCTCAACATCACCTCCAAATCACTCATCTGACAACAAATTGAAAAGATGTGTAAAAATGTTTTCATGTCTTCTTGTAATAAACACCTTGCCTGCCACAATGGGTTATACAGATGCAGTGGTATGTTTTGCCACACAGCTTGGCACTGCAACTGTAAAAATCCTTTGTTCTTTATGTTCAGGTGACTGTCTCCTACAGACTTCTGTACCTTGTTGGAATAGTGAAATACCAGAAATGTTACATGAATAGTTAAGTTTGAAAGAAGTGGGTATGGATAGACAAGCTAATTTCCACTAGCAAATTTAATTACAGAACTCATGAATATTCTTTCTTCAGGAGTAAAAAAATAAACAACCAGGAGGCAAAACATCAACTTGAGTCACTAAATGCTGGAAGCTAGCTAGGCAAATAAAAACATGGATACTGCTCTGTGGCCACCAAAGGCCTACTTTGCACAAATAATTTTTTCCACAGTCTTGTTAATAAGGAGTCAGTTATTCTGTTGTAAATAATGTATCGTACTTAGCATGAATGGTCCCATGTGACTCTCATGAAGTTCAACAAGACCAAGTGCAAGGTCCTGCACATGGCCTGGGGCAATCCTCAATATGAATACAATTTGAGTGATGAATTGACTGAAAGTAGCCCTGCAGAGAAGGACTTGGGGACACTGGTGGATGGAAACTCAAATATAAGACAGCAATGTGCACTTGCAGCACCGACAATCAATTATATCCTAGGCTGCATCAAAAGAATCATGGCCAGAAGGGCAAGGAAGGTGACTCTGCCCCTCTATTTCACTCTGTGAGACCTCACCTGGAGTATGGCCACAAAAATGGTCAAAGGGCTGGAACTTACCTCCTATGAAGAAAGACTAAGGGAGTTGAGGTTGAAGATGCGTTCATGAGGGGTAAATCCTGGTTATCTAATTTAATTTTCTTTTCTGACATGCTCACTTATAGTTGACCAAGGGAAGCCAGTAGATACTTTTAAAAAAATTTTAATGAAGCTTTTGATCCCTTCACTCACAGTAACCTTCTGGAAAAATTGTTCAGCGTACAGCTACACAAGTACATAGTACGTTGGGTGAACAATTGGCTGATGGGTTGGGCTCAAAGAGTTACAGTAAATGAGGTCTAGGCTGGTGGCCAGTCACTAGTGGGGTACCCCAGGCTCCGTTTGAGGGACAGTTCTCTGTAATGTTTTAATAAATGATCTGGATGTAAAAATCAAGTGTTCCTGAATTGTTTGCATATGATACTAAATGAGGAGAAGCTGTGGACTCCCTTGAGGGTTGAGAGGCCTTACAGGGAGATCTGGATAGACTAGAGAGCTGGGCAATCACAAACCATACAAAAAATGAACAAGAGTTGCGCCAGATTCTGTGTCTGGGATGGAGCAATCCTTGTTATACATACAAATTGGGGCACAAGAGGCTGTAAAGAAGCTCCACAGAAAAGAAATCTGGTGGTTTGTGTTGGTGGCAGGTTGAATATGAGTCAACTGTGTGCCCTGGCAGCAAAAAGGACCAACCAGGTGTTGGGATGCACTAAGCCAGACATAGCCAGGCAGTTGAGAAAGGTGACTGTTCCACCCTACACTGCATTGGTGTAGCCCCACCTCAAGCACTGTGTGCAGTTCTGGGCACTTCAGTATAAGAAGAATATCAAACCATAAAAGTGTGTGCAGAGGAAGGCGACCAAGATGGTGTAAGGTCATGAGGGCAAAACTTAGGAGGAATGTCTGAGGTCACTTGGCTTGTTCAGCATGGAGAAGAGAAGGCTGATAGGTGACTTTATCATCATCTACAACTTCCTCAAGAGGGGAAGCAGAATGGGAAACATTTATCTCTTCTCTCTAGTGACCAGTGACAAGGATACAGAATTAAGCTACAACAGAGGAGATTTTGGTTGGATATT
>VZTU01002888.1:6194-19901 GCA_013400835.1 Zapornia atra | reverse complement strand
CGCCTTCAACTGCACCCTTCTATATTTGCAAGGGTCGAAAGTTAAGTGCTGTCTTTGTCCTGTAACCTTGTGCAATCTTTCTCAGATCCTAGTTATCATCACTGACAATGTTTAGGAGTTAGAGGATAATGACAGTCTCTGAAAGTCACTCTCCTTTTTCTCCCACCTTATATTCTCCACACTGATGGGATAGACTTCTAAACTTACTAAACCAAACCCAAATATTCTCCTAAATATCTTATGCTTCAAGATCACGCAAGACTGATATATTCTCTTCTGGAACTATTATAAAAAGAAAGCAGCAGAAAGTAGCTCTATTAGCATCAGAGAAATTACCCTGCATGTTCATCATATAAACTCATGGAGAATTTAGTTCATAATCATTAAAACCCTGTATTTGTCACACCTTAGAAGCAAAGGGACTTCTATGCTAAATAAAGTATCCCTCTGCGATGCTGTATCTACAAAGATACAAGTTAAACTAAGAAGAATGAAACTACACCATAATCACTGCAGAAACTGCAAGTGTGTCAAATGTGTAAAGCAATTCTTCAGAGGTACAATGCTGGAAGTTGTCATGGCAACTTTTCTCACTCCTTCCCACTGATTTTTGGCAAGCATTTTTCTTTGTTAGTTTTTTTAAAAGCTTTTTTTTTTTTACTCTTTCCCTCCCAGCCCTTCCCCCCCGCCCCCCAAGCTTCAGACCATGTGAATGATATCACTGAAAGTGAAGAGCAGGCAAAAAACAGTGTTCAGCCACTTCATGTAGAAGACTGAAGATACATCCAGCCTATACATGTTGTGGGGTTCACGCTATCACAAGTACGATAGGCCAGCTAGCAGTAAAAGCTTCTTTTTATTCCCTCCTGTAGAAGATATGTTTCGAGCTCTTAATGTTTACTCAAAGACTCCAGACAAGAACCCATTGAGAGGTCTGAGTTTATAATCTCCATTACACCTGCAGACAAATTTTATGTCAATAGTCTCCTGTCTTACTTGTCTTCTAAAGAGCTATCTTGCTGCCCATGCATCTTTCTACAGTCAAAGTATGTAAGTGTTCTGTTTAGTCACAGAAAGGGATTCTTAAGATTGTGCTCCCAGAGTACCTTTAGAAAACAGATGTAAGAAAAAGGCAATCTTCTCCAGCTGCACTCTAGGGGCAATTTTTCCCACCCATAGTATTTGCTGTTCTCTCCATACTATGGTACAAAACGTGCCATAAATATTTCAGAGTGGCTGAAGTTATGCTGAAGTTATGCAGTCTTAAAGCCCCTTTAACTCAATGGTGCCCTCAGAGATGTCTCTGTGGGACAGACCATGATGTGTAGAATACATGAGGCAATCTGCTGAGAGGATTCTAAGTCAGCTAATAGGATTTCTGCCCGAAACTTTAAACTACCTGTGGTTTTCTGCACAAGAGCAATTGTCCAACTTCTGACTAAGCAGTAAAAGGCAGCGCCAATGTGCCACTGAAATTTAAGAACTGAGTTCTCACAGGATCTGAGCCTGCCTCTGGCTACTTTGTGAAGCCTATGGGATGCTTCCCCTCTTCCAGCTACGGATGTGTGCCCATTGGTATTCTCTGTTCACAGCCAGCTTTGATGGAAAGAAAACCATTATCAATTTTAAAGGCAGCTGTGAAGAAACACATTTTCTATCCAATTTCCTTCTCCAGGAGAGTATCTGTCTCAGAGCTTATGTCCCTGTTTCAAGGTCATTTGAACACAATTACTTCACATTAAATTAACCAGATTTTTGCATGAAGAATGTATTTTTATGACTTGAATTTTCAAGGACAATCATTCAAACATGCCAAATATGTTCTAGGATATATTCTTGTGTCTTCTATTTTATTTCAATAGAAGTAAAATTATTTTGTCAAAGACAAAAGGTCCATCAAGTCCTGTATCTTTTTTCTGGTAGTGGCCAGTGTTCAGGACTATTCCAGCAACTGTGGACCATATTTCTATGCAAACCCAAAGACTATGCATACAGCTGAGGAGACCTCAGTTTTTATCCATTTCTGATTTAGATCCTGTTAGTATTTTACAGATATAGATAGCTATAGATCTCACAGGGGTTAGGAAAGGAGTAGTAAGTTATGAGATATTGCTGGTGTTTGAAATAACTCCCTGCATCAGACAGATTCACCAGTCCTTTAGAGAAATGTCACATAAGTATCTATGTTGCCCTCTAAAATTACTTCAGATCTGTTAAGGTGATTCTATTAAAATACACAAATATACACTGAGTAGAAACAAAGGTACCAGTTAATAAGTATCAGTTGAATTTGCTAAGATGCGAACAAAAGAGCTGTGGGCTTGTCTTCCTAGAAGTGAGAATACTCATAAACTGGAATAAAGCTGCTTTGCAAGAAAAAGTTTTGGTCCTTCAATCTTTGTAGTTGCTCTTCTGGATTTTAGTATTTCAGAATAAAATGTAGCACTTAAAATTTTGTTTATAGATTTTGTTTGGTAACATTACATTGTATTACATTGTATCTAAAATTTGTATCAAAAATTTGATCAGTTTACTGTTTATTATAAGGGTACAATCTAAAAGAAATTCCACAAAAACAGAAAAAAAAAATTTCCTTTCAGGTTTCCCTTTGTGTTCCCCATTCCCTGTTCATAACTCAGGTGAAGAAATGGTATTCAGTGGGTCTGTACAGCTGTTACCCTACCACAGCTACTCCCCATAGGAGCTGGGCTTGTTGCCAGTGAGAGCTGCTCCTTTAGATCACGTGGCAAAACTTCACATACAAAAATCTGTAATTCTCAGACTCATGCACACCCAGTACTTAAAGATATAGGACAGGCAGCCATCACTACCTGACCAACTGCTGCAGAATCAAACGTGGGGAAAAGTTCAGAAGTTGTACCATCAAAGTTTCCACAAAGTAAACACCCTATCAACATGCTTCATCAGGTATTGCCACACTGTGCACATTAAGAGTAACACAGCGGCTGCTTTGAATACAGTCAATGCTCTGTTGGTTCTTCCACAGGAAACAGAAGTGGATTCTTAAATAAGCATTTCACATTGCACAGACCCAAAGTAACACATGGACCAAAATACATTCCTGGAGCACTGGTGCAATGTGCTGCATGCAGCACACCTCAATAGATAACATGGATGCCATTCAAAACAGCTCTAAAGTTTATCTTCAGGTAGAAAGAGTTACAGAAATCTATAGCTCAATAGAAGGGCTATATAATTATAGCGAAGCCTACATCTAAAACCCAAGTTGCAAAGCAACACAAAATATGCAAAAAAGGAGGTGAATATAGTTGCTCCTAAGTAGTGTTTTTCAGCACAGGACCTTAGAGCCTTGTAAAATGGATGGAAATCCTAAGCTTTATGGGCTTCAACTAACCTAAATAATGAATGAGCTTGTGTTTTATTCAAAAGGCAGTAACTGGATTTGATCAACACCAAAATATATCATAGACAGAGCAAGATCTAGAACAGAATGGGAACTGAAAATTGTATTGCTATCAATCAGTTGCCGAAAGCAATATTCAAAGCACTGGCCGCTGCCTCCTTGCACTGGACAGAAAGTGCAACTAGTAAGAGATGATGAGATGAGCGCACTAGGAACAGCCACCTTGTGACCACAAACAGAGGACATGCATTAATTACTTTGGCACTTTTTCCCTTTTTGTCTTTTCATTTACAGTAAATCTAGAGATGCTGTTTTGTTGGATAGTTAAAAAGCTGTCATGCTGCATTGCCTCACATTTTCACAGGCTATTTAACAAAGCATAGGACAGTGCATCACTGTGTTCAACATGAATGTGCAGGAAAACTCTCCTGCATATTCAGCACACTTGGAAAATTTGACATCTATATCATGTACAAGATATCTCTACTTCTACTTACAGCCTTCTCTAAGGTCACTAGCCAGCAACAGGGAAATGGGGAACAATGCTCCCATAAGACAAAATTTGCAAGGTCTAACTCTGCTGTATTACTGACTTAACAATAAACAAATGTTCTTTATAGCCTATTCTTCCATTATCTGTCTTTTTAACTTCTGGAATAATTTCATACAATNAGTACTTACAGCACTTTTGGGGGGGGTAAAAGTAAAAAAAAAAAAAAAAAGTAAAGATAACTTAGAGAACAGTACAGTGTAACTACTCAAAAGCAGCCTTGAGTCTAACAGTTCACTGATATCAGAGGGTAAGCATGGCATTTTATTAAAACATTATACTAAAAAGTAGTATTTATATGATATGGTAAAAATAATAATCACAATATAAAAATCTGTAAAAATACACTCTGTCAACTTTTTCCATTGTCAATAAAATTGTTGCTGCTGAGTCATCACCTGCTGGAAGATAACTGAGCTGATTTCAGTAGCTCTGTGGTTTTTTAAGTTATTTATGGAAAGGACATGGTTTGTACTATTATCTTTCGGCATCTGAATAAGCCTACTAGATTTTGAACACTGTTTTTTTCCTCTATAACCTGAGAAGCATGCAACGATGTAAGCCTTTTTCTTGATTATACCAACAATTCAATCTCTTAAGGAAAATAAAACTATAACTTTTTATGATACAAAGATAGCGAGTTTTAAGGAAAAAATGTGTTGGTTGGTTGGGGTTCCTTTTCAAATAAGGTCTGATTCTATCGGGGCAGGGGAGGAGATATAATGGTCACAAAAATCTCACAACCACTTTCTGATTTCATAGTGAAAACCACCACTGAATCAAAAACATGTCTAAAGTAACAAGAGAATGTATGACATGAATTAACTTGTAAATACAAGTTGCCTACCTTTGAGAAATACCAAATTTCCACCTCTTTTGCATCAAGCACTGCAAATGGTGGCTTATAACATGAAACCAACATCTGAGAGTACTTCAGCACCTCTCTTAAAAGAAAAATAGGCAAAACCTGCATTTACATCTACACTGTGTTCACACCTTACATCTCTATTGAGCATTTATGCCATTACAGGTTTAACACCACAATCATTGCTCAGCAAGTCCATATAACGTTATATACAATTTCCTGGTACAAACGAGCCCTGATTAAAGCCATTCACCTTCAGTTTCCCACCCATCACTTGGGATTTCTATTCTGTAAGTAACTTTTTCTTCAGGTATGATTCTGTGTCGTAGTAGAAGAACTATAATCAACTGCCTTCACAGTAAGCAGTGGGAGCGCCCCATGCTTTTACACAGTTCAACGAACGTTAACTCTTATACATTAATACTGAGTGTATGTGCCCACTTACCATTTTGTTGTACAAATTTAAAACAAACAGTAAATTGGATAAAATTGTATCTTTAAGAAAAAGGAGAAAAAAATTTTCTGAAGGGAGGGCAAACCGTTTCTTTCAAGAGCATAAAGCTGTCACGACAGGTGACTCATGTTGGGCTGCATTAGTCATGTCATGGCACATTATATAACCAGAGGCAATTGACACAACATAAACTGACACATCCTAACGTAGCTTGTCAGCAGTGATATGTATAAAGCCAGGCTTTTTAAAGAAAACACAGGGAAGAAAGTATTGTGGGTTTTATAAACACCACTTCAGAGAAAAAAAAATGGTGTGAAACATTCTGCTGCAAGTTATATTTTTGCAAGGACACATTCTGCTACCCCTAGTTTCTCTGAGGATTTGAATTGAGTAGGCTCATTGATCTCAACGGGCTGAATTTAGCTGACCCTCCAAGCAGCTCAATTCTTTTCCTCAACAGGGATATTTAGCAGTTTTATAGTTCTCCTTCAGGTAGTACATCCCTACCTGCTCTTTGAAGTGACTTTGCAGCATTCATTTAGGTTACAGTATAACTGTATACAGACTCCAGCTCACTGCCCAGGAGAGCACTCACCAGGTTCACCACCTCACATTAACATGTGCTACCATACATCTGAAACTCCCCAGGCGGGTGTAAATCTGGTCAGGATTCAGTACTGCCTGCCCTCCTCAGACAACCATTTCAAATTTCGAGACGAATGCTTTTACCCCGTCGGCTTTCCTGTGCACCTTACAAGGAGAAAAGCTTGGATGCCAGCATGGGAAGAGCATAGCCAACGCATCCACGAGCATCACAGAGAAGTCACACCGTTTGCAAGCAAGGGAATCTCTTTAATCTCTTTCCCAGCGTTCCTCACCACGGACATCCCCTGAAGAGGCAGCAACAGTGCCTGATCGTGTAGGGACGGCGCCTCCGCCTGAGCCAGTGCGCGCCCGGCCACGAAGAGACAGCGAACCTGCCCCGCGCGGGAAGGCTGCGGAGCGCAAGGCAGCCCCTCCGGCCCGCCGTCGCCCCACACTGCGGCCGAGCACGGCCTGGCGCCTGCCCCGGCATGGCCCATGGCGCACCTGCACCAAGCTCTAGAGAGTGGATTGTGAACCTGCTGGGCAGGCTTCTCCTGGCAGCTAGAGGGGAGTGCTACTCGTACCGGAAGAAAACGTCAGGGGAAACCATTCCGAAGGGACATCTTACCCGGGAGATCAGTGAGGCCATTCCCATATTTGTGCTCAACAAGACTATGCTCCCACCAGTTCACAACCACTGAGGCAGACACTGTGAGGAGAGGTGGAGACTCCCATCTGCCATAGCTGTGTCACCACACCCAAAATGCATCTGGGGCTTGATGGCTATAGGCAGGCTATTACTCAGGTGAATCAAATACCACAGTAATTGTGCTAAACTCACTTCAGATGGAAATAACCCTGGCAGTTCAGGAGCAGTGGGTTCTCCACAAGGTACAGGCTCCAACTGGACATTGAAGCAAGACCCTGCAAATCTGTACAAGCAGCTCTGATGGGCTCTGAAGGGAATGACCACGTTTCAACTATGTCAGGGCGTGACAGGGACTCTCCTCAGAGCCTCTCTTACAGCTCAGCAGGCTAATATGGTACTTTATAAAAAATGTACTTTGACAGCTCCCAAATTCCTGCTCTTAGGATGATGTACTTGAAATAGTTTATCATTACTACTATTTCTGGCACCACCACTGAGTTACATGAACACAGAGAAATGCACACGATTAGAGGCAGACTGGCGGAGGACAGGTTTGCATGGTATGTTCACGCTCATGAAAGAGGTTATTTGTTGTTTGCTCTTATTAAAAATCTTGCTTTTTACAGAGCTTTTTCAGGTGAGTTTAGTTAAATAGGAAATAGTGTTTAAATGCAGCTGTTCAAATCACAAACCAGAGCACACATATCGCCTGGAGATTAAACACAAGTCTGGTTACATTTTCCAAAGCCAGAAAACTACAAGCCTATGCATTAACTCATCAAGCCACTTCTGAAGGTACACCTGGGTTGAGAAGCAAAGCACTGGGCTTGGGAAAGTCTTTCACGAACAATGTCCATCACATCCACACTGCTTCAATACTCAGAGATGGGGTTCTGCAGAAATGTCAGAGATCAGCAATGGGATGGTGCAGAGAAGTGATATGTGATACATGATGCTGAAACTCAGTGTGTTATTTCCATCCCCTATACAACAATCCACTAAATCTCTGTGTGAATACAAATGCTTAAGCAAAATCCCAGTCTAAGCAAAGTTAGGAGAGAATCTGAAATCAGCCTGAAAGTTTGCAGGGCACAGCACTGTTTCCAGTGAGAAACTATAGCACAACCATTTCAGAACACAGGACTTGACTACAGCCTGCCTGTCCAGGGCAAGAGCTATTTAGTAGAACATGAGATCTGGACAACCAATATCATAATTAACTAATGATTCCCCTGTGGGCCAACAGGTCTCTTAGTCAGACATCCTCATGTCTTCATACCTCACACACCAGTTGACAAAAGCAGCCCTTAAACTAACATATGAGTAGACTAACATGAGTAAACTTTCAGGGAACTTTTCAACCTCAGGTATTTAATGACCCAGACAGTTCTGCTACTGTGACCAAGCTTTATACCTACAGTCTATATACTGCTCTAGGCTTAACAGAAATACTGTATTCAACCCACAATTCACACTGGACGCTTAATTTACAAGTGAATGTGCCAAAGCCCTATGTGGCAGAGGCAAGCATTTGGAAGATAGGAAAGACTTAACCCACGGGACATTTTGGAACACGGGACTTCACTTTTAACATGGTAAGCAATGGCAGTCACTGAAGTAACATCTAAAGCNTGTGTGGAAGTACTGGTTTTAAACTAGAAAAGGGGAGATTTAAATTCTTAAAACGAAAATATCTTCTCAAGTGTTTGCAAATAACATGACTTTGTTTCTCTGTGTTATTTCCACTTAGACTATCCAGCATAGTAATTTTTGGAATTACAATTTGTTACAGAAAAAGAACTGTAGAGTTTTATTTACTACTCACATTAGTTTTCTCATATGCTTTCATGATTTTTTTTTTCCATATCAAGAGTAACCACGTGCTTTGTCTTGAAAAATCTCCAACCCCTAAAACATTGTAAGTGCTGTTCACTTTTGTCAAGCCAAAATGAATTGCTTGGTTAGAAAATTCCTATCTGTAAAGCGTTACCTTAGAGTCTATCCATTTTAAAGCCCATGCTGTTCAGAGGTAAGACACATGCACCCTTTGTGTGTTTCCCTCATCCCTCCATCATGTACATGGTAAACACACAGACACAGTAAATCTATGTATTTGATCATCTGTACAACAGCACACTTCATTCCCATACTTTTAAAGATGCATGCTAACTTGAGCAAAAATAACCTGAAACAAAGCTATGTCACCCTCACATAAGTCGTCATCATTCTTTATAACAGTGTGAGAAACTCCTGAGAGAAATAGTTTTCCTTTTGTTTATTTTTTTATTCTTGGTATTTGAGCTTATAATAGAGAAGAGAAAAAAAAAGCTGTGGCAATGTGATCAGCTCAACCTCAGGGCAATGTCTTTTTACTCACCAGGCTATATTTAGAACTGTCACTTCTTAAAAACAGTCACCTAAAATGAATTATACACATGGCCTGAAGCACTTTTACTGTAACATCACAGCAACCAAAATAAAAGGAAAGTGTGATTGTGCAGTCTAATATTGGCTAATTTGTACCAGTTTCATAGAAATTTTACCATTTAGCATTAATATGCTCTGTTGCTAAGGAGCTCCCATTCCACTTCTTTCTTAAATGACATGTCTGTTCCTTCTCAAAGTAGTATCTATACCAAAACAGTGTGCTCTTTTGCAGGCAGAAGGATAATAATTTCAAGACTTCAACAAATCAAGAGTTCCTGTAATAAAAACAATACTCAGGCATAGGAACACTGGGCTTATTCTGTATGTCTTTGGTGGGGTTTTTCCATACAGCAGGACCCAAGAAATTTGACATTAAAAAACTAAACTCCCAATGGAGTTTTATTGGTATCAAAGTGAATTTGACTGCATACTTCTGTCTTGGATCCTCTCTGTGAATAAGTGGATCAAATGTAACCTTTAATCTTAAAGGAGAATAAAAATTGAAATACTTTTGTCCAAATGCACGTTGCCCACATTGTCCCAACACCCTGAGTGCCTGGTCTGCATGCCAGAAATGCATGGTGCCCATCTCAATTGCTGAAGGCCTTTGAAAGGCCATAAAACAAAAATAGAAAAGTCTGTGATGTATTGTAATTAGGAATTAAATTTATTCTATACAGATAAAGACATCCCTTGAAATACAAGCTTGAGGAAAAAAAGGGAAATTATATCTCAAAAAACCATAGTTAAACTAACAGAATGAGTTCCATTTCTTTCTCAAGGTAGAGGCAGCCATCTCACTAGTATAGAGGGTCTATGGATTTTCGTTGGAATGAGAGACTAGTCAGGTACTGTTGTTTGAGTTGACAAGGACAGAATAACTCAGTGTAGCCATGTTTACTGTTAGCCGGTTGCATGTGGTGCCAGTGTTTAGCATCTAACCCTAGCTGAAAAGAAAGCTTATGAACTGATGAGTTCTGATGATTTCAAAACACTGCATTTGTCCTGACCCTTGTACCAACATCCTTGCATAGATACTTTCTGGAGTCACTGTTTATGTGATATGAAATAATTCACTCAAGAAAGTGTTCCCAAAGAAAAGATTATGTAGTCTGCAGCCCAGTTCTATATGTTCTTGACACACCATGGAATAAACTCAAGAGCTTCACTAGGCCTTAACCTATTCCTAATAATTATTAGAGGCCAGTATGTAGCATTTAGTCATGCTCTAAAAACTTTTCTTACAGTGACCGGATAAATTTACTTCAATACATATATTACCTCCTATACAAGAAGAGGAACAATTTAAATAGCAAAGTTTGGAGCATATCAAACTAGAAACTGGAGATTTCCCAGTTTAAGTCCATGGCTTTGCAATTGTGATTTGGACCATGGAAGAATTGTCCTGGGGACAAGAACTAGTCATTTGTGCAAAAGACAGTAAATGCTTAATAGCAAAAGTTCAATGTCCTACAGAAATTTCTAAGTTAATACAGAATGATGAATACCAAGAGCTGGACAGTTGAAGAGGAACTATCCCTTCGGTTTGCATGACCCCAGTAACATAGCTCTGCTGCTTCCAGTACCCAGCCAAGCATTTTGAGATCTGGCTTAGATAATTCAGTATATTGACTTCATTAAGTAAATGAAATGACATAAATTAAACTGTAACACTGTCCCAAAATAGCACACTCTTGTGTCAGCCACATCAACTATCGTCCAGATTTTGTCCATGTCCTACAATATTTCAAACTGCAGAATGATGGCCTTTCAGTATGAGTGCATCACAGAGAAAGGCAGAGGTGCAGGCTCTTGCCACCACCACCTTTTTTGTAACCCCAAAAGAACTAGTTATCTCTTGTTCACAATTAAAATGTTTAATGAGAGAGCACAATATACAACATACAGATGAAACAGACTAGGATCAGTAAGAGATGAATTAATATTTATAATAAATTCTTTATCTCCAATATTTAGTATATCGATGGCGCTCGCACATCACTTTCTGTCTTTAGAAGAGACTAGTAAACATAGGAGTCAGCTCACTTCTGGGTCTAGTATTTTCCAGAGTATACATCAGCCTTGTGTCATCTGTTGAGCCATGCTGCAAAAACCTTGAGAAAAATAAACCTCTGAGGGATGTTGTGACCTTGTATGGACTGCAGCAATGAGGACTCTTCCCCTTTGCTTTGATGAGGCATGCTTGTACCTGTTCACTATGCAGTAAATTAGAAGCCTGGATTAGAACAACTATCTCACGATTTAGGGGGAAGTCTTCAACTTACTCCACTGAACATCTTTCCAAATGCAAAAAATTAAGCTCTCCAGACTATCAGCATTTTTTCTAGACTTTTATATCTGGGTCATACAGTCCTGCAACATCCTTGGGTGTGATCACAGCTGTTGATTCCAGTGCTGAAAGTGACAGACTAAATGGAATATAACAACAGTGCATGAAACAACAAGAAGGGTAGACAAGAGCAGTCTTAACTGGTAAGCACATGCTCGCTGAGAGTAACAGCAAGATCACCACCCTAAAAAAAGAGGACTGTTTATGACAAAGAAGTTTACATCTACAAAAGTGATCTCCTGACTCAAAAGGAAATAAATTATTAATAAATATGTCTCTTGTATGCACAACTACACTCAAGAAAGAAATTAATTTCTAAAATGGATTATTTAAACAGTATTAAATCCCTGTGCATACTCTATCACTAAGAATTAAAGAAAAGATTTCAAAACTGAGCCTACTGATTTCAAAAGAGCCAAACCAAGGCTGTAGAAAGCTGCATGGCTTCTCAGCACTTTTCAGAATCAGAATACTGCTAGAGTAGAAATTTCTGGATTTGATTTTTTAGTTTTGCTTTTCAGAAAGGAAGAAAATTTTTACCTGTTCCATCATAAAAAAGGTGCTTGAGCTGTGATATTAATGGTGGAAATTGTCCTGTTTCCAGTTCTTACATGTTTTGTCTTGGTCTTTCTCCCAGATATCTGTAGATGCCATGGTACTTCACAAGCTGATGTTTGTCTTTAATGCGTCTGAGATTCGATCTATTGATTCTTCTGAAAATAAGGACCAAGGTTCTCAAATGGTGTTTTGGTCTAAATAAGACCAAATTACTCAGGGAAAGGACTTGATAGGCTCAGTGGTCATATGACAGAGGCAATTGTGTATTAGATGTACTTGGCAGCTGATATTCAGCTTCCATGTATTATATGATAGCAACAGGGGCTGAAAGTAACTAATTTATAAATTACAGTGAACTCTGATTTGGAGTAGAGTCAGTCAGCAGGAAAGCATCAGGCTTACCTAATTGCTTACTTTTTTTAAAGACTAAAGGTTCAGCTAAAGTTAAACCTTTAACCTTAGCTATAATATACCATACAGGTGTCATCAACCCTCAAACAAATTAACTTCACTTTATACAAAGTCTTTTAGTTACTCATAATATATTGAAATTGAACTCACCACTATGGAATATAATGCTGATTCCTTCAGAGCTTCATTATCTAAAATATCATTTCTGTCAAAATTTTACTATCAAGAGTTGTACCAAATGGACTATAGCCAGACTTACCCTGGTTTAGGGCACATTTTTAATATATAATAAAATAATCATAGTTAGCAAATACAATGGAACTTTAAAATGTAAGATCAGCAAATATAATTATATTAAATTCCTTTTAATTAAACTAGCCTTCATTGTAGAAAAGTAATAGAAAGTGAAAGACAAGAAGCAGCTCAGGCACCTGTTAAAATTGGTTTGTTCAGGCCAGTGCTGATATTTCTATTAATTATGCTGCATAAACACAAGCAGCATTGATTAGAGACATTCTGCTGAACATACTGTAACAATGGCATAATGGCATGTAAATGCTTTATTTTATCTTTATTACCTCTGGGTAATGAATTGTAATGTAAAGAGCTGATGAGTAATTAAACTCATCAACTGTGGATTTAGAGATATTTTTAGAATCATATGATGGAAAATCCTCTCAAGAGTAGCAAGGATATATTTTCACAGCATATATTATATTCCTTAACAGGTCTCATGAGGGAGCACTTCATACTGTTTCTAAGCGCTGAAATTATGAAAGAACACTGTATTTATCTTCAGTTTTTATTTCTTTCCTGCACAAGATAAAGAACTTTAGGTAGCATTTCTTGGTGAGCTACAGCCATGTTCTGCTTGCTCAGTACCAACTGGGACTTGTGCCCAAAGGCACCATATCTATGTCAACAGATAATGTTATTGAAATGGTCAAGGTTCATCCTAAAACTTTTTTTTTTTTATTGCTCCAAAGTGTCCCCTTTAACCTCCAGCTCAAATCCACCCTACACTACCTGATACCTCTTTGTATGTATGTCAACCTTTAATCATAGAATCATAGAATCATAGAATCATAGGGGTTGGAAGGGACCTCAAGAGATCATCGGGTCCAACCCCCCTGCCAAAGCAGGCTCCCTAGGACATATCACTCAGATAGGCATCCAGACGGGTCTTGAATATCTCCAGAGAAGGAGACTCCACCACCTCCCTGGGCAGCCTGTCCCAGGGCTCTGTCACCCTCACTGAGAAAAAGTTCTTCCGCATGTTGGTGCGGAACTCCCTGTGCTCCAACTTGCAGCCGTTGCCCCTTGTCCTATCCCCACAGACCACCGAAAAGGGGCTGGCTGATTCCCCCTGCATGCCCTGCTTAAGATAATTATAGACTTTAATTAGGTCTCCCCTTAGTCTTCTCTTCTCAAGGCTGAAGAGTCCCAACTTACTCAGCCTGTCCTCATAGGGGA
>VZTU01002884.1:18229-33460 GCA_013400835.1 Zapornia atra | reverse complement strand
CACAGAGACTATTCTCAGGTACAAATAAATCGGGCACAGCCCTCTAGATCTCTGCGTGGCTGACCTTCCCGGCAAAACGGCAGGTCCTTGCCGTGGTGGCAGCTGTACCTCAAGCTGAAGAGCTGAGCTGCGCTCAGGTGGAGTAACTTCCCGGGGCGCTCTCCAGCTCCAGGAGAGCACCTCTGCACAGACCCCGGGAAGCACCCGGCAGCGCTGCGCCCCCTCCCCAGCGTCGGGTGAGGGTTAACTGCTCCGTGTTCCTAGAGCACAGACAGCGCCGTGAGGAAGCTGAGCACTAATAATGATGATGATGAACTGTTATTGTTACCACGAGATTAAACAGCCTTCCAGCCGCTTGCTCAGCAACCTAGGCCTTTAAGAAAGTTTCTTACAGATGAATTATATTCAGTGGAAATGAGTTGTTCTGTTTTTCTACACAGCCCGAAGTGAACCTTTCTGGGAAGGGGAAGATATGTTGTAGCAATGTTTTCTCAAGTACAATTCTTTAGGTTCCCAAGTGATGACACATTGTACAGCAACGCTCTTGGCACAAGGACCTTCATCTGTGAGAAGGGACACTGGCCCCGTTTCTTAAAGCCATTCATTAAATAAAAACACCCTATGTCATTTGTTATGTTCCTCTGAAATGTTTCAAGGTTTTAGCGCATGAAATCATATGGTGCCTGGAATAATTCCCCACCCCCCCCGTTCCAGAATGCAGCACTAACTTCTAACTCAGTTACTGAATGCTCTTGGAAGAGCTTGCTATTTTTCCTTAGTGTTGTGTTTTGTTTTCATGTGGTAGGATCCCAACTTGGGGCAACAGGCCTTTTCAGAAACGCGGGACGCAGCTGAACGTAATGCTTACAGCTGCCCACAAAGAGGCTGCTCACCAAAAAAACATAACCTGACACACAAAAACATCTGTAATGATTTGGGCCATTTGGGTGCCATTTATATGATAATCCAGCCCAGTTGGTCATTTTTTCCTTTTTTTTTTCTTTTTTTTTTTTTTCCCTATGGACTATATTAATTGCCTTAGGATCAAGAGGTCTACAACCATCTTCCTTATATAAACAGAGGAACTAGTCTGGCTACTTTCTAAACCCTTCAAGGGAGGTGACCCATCTCACATAGCAAAATCATGGCATTAAGTGATTGATTACTGTCAGGGCTTGAGATCCGCGTTCTGGTCCAGGCTTCCCTCGGTCCTGTCGTGCACATGGTTGCAACTCTTGGCACCTACATTTCTCCCCTCACCTAATCTCTTTCCTCCTCCTAATCTGTTTAGACTTTAAGCTGTTGGAAATGCTCTGTTTGTACAGTACTGGGTACAGTGGGACTTCAGTCTCTGGGTGCCAGGGTAATTACAAATATAACAGTACCCACTACATTTCAAGCTTACCACATCTTGTTTGTGTTGGTCAACCCAGCAAGGGGATTGTACAGCTCCAGGATGCAAAAGCCTGGCCATTAACTCACAGTAAAGTGATTATTACACAGACATATTGAAAGTGTATTCTGCACGTGTCTGGCAACAAGCAAATTGTGATGGGGTAGGTGACAAGCACTTCAAGACAAAAAGAAACTTTGTCATCCCAGTGACCCCATGCTGCAACCAACATGGTCTTCTGGGGGATACAACCTAGGGGAAAAAAACGAACCAAACAAGAACTGTCTCTAAGTTGATCTCATAAGCAACCTGCATATCAGGTTCAAAAGGATCCTCCCATTTTCTCAGCATTCCAAGAATTTGCCACCCAGTTTCCAGTAGCCAGACTTCCAACTCCTTGCTCCTTTACAGAAGTACTATGCATCCATCCATCCATCCATCCATCCAACCACGGTAGTCCTACCAGGGCATAGCCTGCAAAGTCCAGTTACCAGTAGGCTGCCATTGGTGCCCTAACCCTTTTCATGGCTGATCTAAGTCAGTCGTGCCTAAAATAATACAGTAAGCTGCCAAGCTAAAAGGCAAAAAACATTTCACTTAAGCTACTCCATTGCAAAAGGTGCTGGGATCATGACTCAGATGCTTATGAGAAAGGCAGAAAAAGCAAGCCCCTGTATTTACCAGCATTTGTTCTGGGTTTCCCTCATAAGGAGTTAAACATTTGTCTGAGCTGAGGCCTAATCTGCTGTGGTTTTTTTGACTCTCACAAGCTGCCTGGTTCCTCCCTTTGTTCTGGCTGCCAACAGCTAAACTGGGACATCTATTCAAAGACAAGTACCTGAAAACATCACTTTAAAGGATTTGTCACCTTGTTATCTTTAGTTCGAAAGGCTTTTTGAGAACACTTCCATTCAAAACATCTCCGAAGTACAAAGTTAGCATTGCAAATATTGTAGTTTATATTTATTAACTTATTTGAATGGCAGAGACAAAATGTAACAGATAGACTTTGAGAGGCCTAGGCCCAGGCAACTCCCCTTCTCTGTTGTTGCCTCCAACCCCAAGTCTGCAACATACAGGTGGGGAACCACAGAAACAGCAAAAGCTACAGTCTCACTCAGTAACTGCTCTTCAGATGCCTATGACAAGGTCCTAAAATAAGGTCTACTCCTGGTGGTCTCTGGTACTCGGAAGCCGTGTGCAACTTCTCTGCCCTTCCAAAACAACTCAAACTCTACCAAAAATTAATCCAAGTCTTCATCTGGCCTTGTGGGTGTCTGAATACTTTTTGAGCCCACAGCACCCCATCTTTTCAAGAGAGCCTTAAGAACCAACAGCAGCAAAAGCTTCTCAGGCCAGTGGGGTGCCCTTTCTAACACGCTTCTTTCAAGTCTTCAAAGCAAACTATTAGACCTTGCTAGACCCTTCCTTCGGGTCCTCTCACTCTCTGCTGTGGTTGGTTTGCTCAGCCCCAGAGCCAGAAACAAAAACCACAACTCTCAGCACTGGGCAATCAAAAGAGGCTAGTCAGCCACCCACCGAGCCAAGTTAAGCCTGCTAAGAACTCAGGGCCAACTCCTCAAAGGCATACAGGTGTCTAAATACCTTTGAAAACCTGTCTCTAATGCTGTAGAAGATGGTTGGCAATAAGGCCTCTTAGGGTGCGTGGTGGTTGGGCCCTAATGAGTACATGGCTCTGAGGGTGCAAGGTTGCTTCAGGGCTTTAATAATGCTGAGGTTTCTAAATGAATAAGTGTTGGGGTTCTTTTTTACATCTTCTGCTCTTTGAGGCTTCCTCCTTATTCACAGGTACCAGGAACTCATTCTACTGGAAAGGAAAAATCTGAAACTCTCAAGCAGTACTATGGCTTTAGGACCACCAACTTTAAGACAAAAGAACCATTTAACACAGCAAAACAGTGAGAAGTGCTCACACTGGGAACCAGTGCCCCCTTTGGCTACACAGATGAAGACTTGTCTTTATCTCTGAACCTGTGATCCGGGGAGGCATTTGGGAGGACTCCACAAAGCCAACTAGCCTTGGTTCAAAGCTGCTGAAGTCCCACTTTCAAGAGTGACTTCAGCACGAGGGCACCTCAACTTTATTGCAATCATGCAGACTCCCAAGGTCACATTCTCAATAATGATTACAGCAAGATGACATAGCTGCATCATTTTTTTTTTTTTTCTGCTTGTGAAAACTGCTTTGATTTAACTGAATTGATTTTAGGTTGGTACTACCCCTTCCGTGGGTGCTCTTAAAAACATTTTACAGTAGCCATTTATTTCTAATTAGAGATTGTTTTTTTTTTTGCAAGGGTGATTTAGTGGAATCTTTCAGTGAGAACAGCAGTATCTGCCACAGCTTTCTTGTCTCCCTGCAAATTATTGGTATAAAAAGCTGATGATAATGCTAATAAACTGGCTTGGACTGGGCCCCAGGGGCTGGTTATTTCTGAACAATTTTGCAGGGTTTGTCTTTAATTAATAAGCAATTTGATTCTTTTCCTTTCCCAGCTCCTAACGAGCGATAACAGCCCGATCTTCAGAAAGTCAAGTACGATGCTTCCTTTTCCCCAGTAACTACTTAGCTCTAGGCCTGGAAAAGGGCCAGAGCACACAGGGACACTGTTCCACAGTAACATTTTGTACCTTATTAGAAAAAAAAAAACAAAACAAAAGAAAACAACAACAACAGCCAACTCTCACGTGAAATAAATTGGGTTTTCTTTTCCTCCTCCTTTTAACACACAAATAGTCATTTATTCATTATGCTTTTTGTATGAACGCCTGAGCGCATACACATTCACACTAAATTTTTTTCTGCTGAACAAATGATGTGTTAAGATGTCTTGTATTGTTTTTTTATGAATTTAGTTTGGCTTACATCAAGCTACTATGAAAAAGCCCCCATCTCAAGAGCTCTGGGCAAAGGGGTTTTCTGGGTGATTGATGGTTTGAATTACTTCAGTCTGGGGGGCACTTTTAAAGAAATCTGTGTAAACCCATCACTTTTATGGTGCCTCGTATCAAGCACCTTAAAGCTGAGAGACTGCTAAGTCACTCTGGAAAATATTGGCCTGGAAGACTTCGCCCATCTGTGCAAATACACCACAATCCAATTAAACCAGCAGACTTTGCAATTATTTGCAGATTTCCACAATCCAGCAGCAGCAAGCAGATACAGCCTAGATTGCATAAGCAAGTTGTCGCAAGCCGGCGTGCCCCACAGCCTGACAGAGCTCCCCTAAAGCCTGGAGGGGAGGTGATGCGGTCTGTAGATGGGCACACATTGCTCCTCAGCTTCAAGGGGCTGGGCTTCAAAGAGATGGTCTCCAGCCCCAAAAGTCTGTCTCCCAACAGCTGAGCTCCTGGCCCCCACGCCAGCAGGGCCTGGTTAAACATGGCAATGGCCTGCACGATCCCCTTCACAACTTCACAGTGTCACAGAGCCGATTTCAGGCATTTCCGTCCTTCGTCACCCTTGACCACTTGTTCCCACCTCAACTGTAGGCAAGATCTTTAAAATGAAACTGAAAAGTAAGAAGAAAAAAAACCCCTAAAACTATTGTGGGGGAGGAATAATCCAGATGATTTTGCAGCTCTGCTGTGAAGGGTTGCACTTTCACAATGAGGGAGAGGGAAATGGAGGCCAAGAAGTGGTCCTTCCTAAGGAGGGAAAGAAGATTCAAAACTCAGGAGTCGTCCCAAGGGTATTTCCTCAGCTTGCCCCTACATCCAGCCACAATAATGCTTATGACTGCGAGGTGGAATGAGGGTTTGGAGAAGAGGGAAGGCAAGCGGGATGATTCCTGTGGCAGTGCCCCATCAGGGTGGTTGTAGGGCCCCAATTCCCACTGACAGAGAGACCGAGGTACTCAAAGGCTCAGAAGTCCCTAAAGTACCTAAAGATATTTTTCACTCAGACAGCAGGATAGTTCCCCCCAACAGCTGATGGGAAACAAATCGCATTAGTTTAAGCATCAGGCTAACTTATTAAAAGCTCAGCCTAACCTATTTAAAACAACCCAACTACTGACCCACCACTCTTAAGGTCTGCCTCGATGTTTATATTTTTGCCACCATCACCATTTCCACAGCTACACATTTTCACCCTGATTCCACCCTCCCTCTCAGTAGAGGGGGTGCGGCTGTTTGGAAAGCTGCAGTTTGAGCTAGGTCCCTGAAGCCCGCCAGGTTAAATTTGCAATAAAGCAGGGATAGATACAGAGGGGTTTTTTTAATATACAGTGTAGCTCTCAGGACTGGTTCACAGTGCAGGCCCATCAATAACAGGACCCACAGGTTAATGGGTGGTGGAGCAGGGGAAGGCGCCAACTCTTGGCTGCCGTAGCATTCACATGCAGCCCCAGGCACACAGATACAGAGGGGATTGTTCAGGTCCCTCCCTGCCTGTGCTTCCCAGCCTGGCTGGCCTTGGTGGGTCCCTGCCCCGCAGACTGTCTTGCAGACAGCAGTCAAGCTGGTATTTCCACGCAAGACAAACAAATAAGTTGTTTTCACTAGCTGCAAGATGGTTGGACCCCACTGCCTTCCATGATGTGGGTGGACATGTATGGAGGAGATCCAGTGAAGCCAGAACTCCGAGCAAGGAGGTGACTTGCAAGGAATCAGAAAGGCTGAGTTCTGAAAAAGTGTTGGCCTGAGACCTGTTGGTCCCAGCCCTGAGACAGTGTGGTGGTTTAGCCCCAGAACCCAGACACGCAGAACTACGACAGTCACCAATTGAGGATGTTACAGGCTCTCCTGGAAACCATGAAGCTGCAACAAGCCCGGTGCAAGCCACAAAACCCACTGGAGGAGGAGATGAAGGAGGTGAAACCTCCCTACGTTGCGATAGGCATTCAGGAAACACAGCAGAGTCATGTGAATCTGTGCCATTTCAGTGGCCGACTCTCTGCTGCAGGGACACAGATGCCTATTTCCTCTCAAGACCCACAGCCATGAAGGTGCCTAAACTCTTCCTTTTCAGGAAGGAGAAGGTATCAGTCCTTTCAAATCACAGCTGTATCCTCTCCCACAGAGATCATATACCACATCCCACCTACATCCCACCCAACATGTTCCCCTGGGTCACCCAGCCAGGGGCTTCCTCATTGTCTTTCGGGCTGTGTCATGTCCAGGGCCTGAAGTTTAGGTATTTTTTAAAACCTGATTAAAATGTTATTAGTTCTCTTTGGTGAGTTCTTTATTCACATACTTGATTATGCCATGCAAAATGGAAATATTTCACCAGAGGAAGACTAACAGACTCTAAGGTAAGCAGTTCATTAGTCTTGTCTGAATCTCCATTTAAAAATGGATCCAAGGAGGATGATGCTCTAAGCCATGTGGAGCAGGCATCTCCATAGAATCACAGAAGGGCAGGGGTTGGAAGGCACCTCTGGAGATCATCTAGTCCAACCCCCCTGCTAAAGCAGGATCACTTACAGCAGGTGGCACAGGATCAAAACTAGGCAGGTTTTGAGCATCTCCAGAGAAGGAGACTCCACAACCTCTCTGGGCAGCCTGTGCCAGTGCTCTGTCACCCTCAGAGTGAAGAAGTTTTGTCTCATATTCAGGTGGAACTCTCTGTGTTCCAGTTTGTGCCCATTGACCCCTTCTCCTGTCATTGGGCACCACTGAAGAGTCTGGCCACATCCTCTTGACACCCACACTTTAGATATCTGTAAGTGTTGATGAGATCCCCTCTCAGTCTTTTCTTCTCCAGACTAAACACCTCCAGCTGTCTCAGCCTTTCCTCATACGAGAGATGCCCCAGTTCCCTCATCACCTTTGTTGCCGTAGTTCCCTGTCTTTCTTGAACTGAGAGGCCAAGAACTGGACAGAGAAGTCCAGCTGTGGCCTCACCAGGGCAGAGTAGAAGGGGAGGATAACCTCCCTTGACCTGCTGGCCACGCTCTTCTTAGTGCATGTCTTCTTGGCCATGAGGGCATATTGCTGGCTCATGCAATCTCAATAAAAACAAAGAAGAAAACGGGCAAGAAAGTGAATGGAAAAGCAGAAAAGTTAAATAGTTCCTAAAGCATCCTTCTCTACATGGTATACACAGCTAAGGCTTTTAATCTGAAGGCTTGGGTTTGGCTCTACTAGTGCTGATACACCCCGCTTTTCTTCTTATTTCTGTGGAGTATCTTCTTCCCAGCTCCTCCACCACTTTTTGGGAATATGCTGAAGTCTTCTGGCAAGTGAACGATCTCACAGTTTGTCAGCTAACAGCCCGTGGAGGTGCAATTAGCATTGTCTCGTCACTTCTGCTGCAGCTTCCTGTGGTCTGTGAAAATCACAATGGTCACACCTAATTTTAGCTGCCTAATATGGGATTGCTAGCCTAAGCTGCCCACTTCCACAGAAAATGGAGCACCATCAGAGGACAGGCAAGTCATCCCTCTTCCCTTGGACAGCGACTCAGGATAGGTGAATCACCCTCTGGATATGCCTGTGTCTGTTCACTGTCTACAGAGAGTACCTGCATGTCTAGTCCGGGCTGGATGCGGACTTCTAGTCGGTCAGTGTTAATCGAGTCCTACCCATAGTGCTGGCATCTCCCCACGCTTTTCCATTTGCAGCAGTACAGTAACAGATGCTGGGAATACATTAAATGCTTTCCTAATGTCACATTCCCCTGTCTGCAATCATGGTAATTGCCTCAGTGAAGTTTTGCAATTGCAAAGGAGCAGGAAGCCACCTGCGAAGGAATCTGCCCGTTAAGATGTGGCCCCTACCCTGAGAGTGCTTGAAAAGCCCCAGCACATTTCTTGGGTTAAAGATAAAAATAAAATATAAAGGTCAGGCTCCTGCAGCAATATGGAAAGCATCCAGAACGCACTCCAGCGACCCAAGGAATGGACTGACTTTTGCTTCGGGACTGTGCTAATTAAATTCTGCTAAGTACATCTGAATAGAATTAAGGCTAATTTAAGGCCCTTTCTAAGCTCCAGGGCAATGTCCTAAAAAAAGAAATTACCCACTGCTGACAACAGGTGTCAGCAACCGAAGCGGCCGGGCCCCGGGCTGAATGTGAATTCGCTGCAAGTGTAGGCAAGGACAAGCCAAGTTCGGGCCTGTGCCTGCCGCCGCCCTGAAGGCCTCACTGAGGACATACATGGAGGAACACAGGGAGTGGAACAGGCACGAACCTTGCGGATAACCAGCACAGCTCTAATTTTGGTGGTGTAGATAAGGTCTGTTTTAGCACCCCACATGCCAAAAGCACCTCGGGTTCCCATAGGAGTACTTGGGTGGTAGCCAAGGGGAATATTTCACCAAGAGTACTCGCTCCCTTCCTCTTACTTCTTCCTTCTGCCCTGCAGTCCGCAGGGATTCCCCGAACAAGGGACCAGGTGTTTTGCTTCTCTTTTCCATCTTCCCCACTTCATCTGCCCCATGTTCCTCCTCCCCTTGCATCCTCAGGTACACACACCCTGAGACCACAGTGTGTGGGGCTCTGTCAAATCCACCTGGAAAGGTACTATGGGAGCAGCAGAAAGCCCCACCGCCCTTTTGCCAGCAGCTATTTCACTGCCATTTCCTGCTGGCTCCTACATTGTCTCTCTCATCAGGTGTCTTTAGTAACATCCCGTGCCTCTTCTTCCCCCCCTTGGTCTTTTGCTGTTAAATATACATTTAAGATGTTTTGTTTCCATGCCCTTTTCTCAATAATTTATCCCATATGTGTGCATGACTCTTCACATGAAATGCTTTTGCCCAACTGCTTTTTTGCAGCCCATTTTTTTATGTTTAGGTTTTATTTTTAATATTTTTTTGCTGTCATGCTCCTTTTCCCCACTGCTTTCAAAACCAGGCCTGTTTAACCCTTCCAACAGCCCTCCACCCCCAAAAATGCAAATATAATTTTGATGTGGCCCTTCATCTTTGGTTCCCCATCCATATAACGTCCTTCCCTCCCCACCATGACAGCAAGAAAAACAGGTTTTGCAGTTGGTATTTATTAACTGAACAAAACCAGCAGGTTTAAATTCCTCTGGGCTTGTTTTTGTTTTGGTAAAAAGAAAGGGTAGGGGCAGAATTGACAGCTGAGGGCACAGACCCAGGCTCCCAGCCCCAGCTGAGCAGGGCACCTGCTCTTCCCCAGGCACGGGGAGGGCAAAGAGAGCAAATCCAGACTTGGCAAAAGGGAGGGCAGTTTCATCCATTTTAAACGAGTTGCACCCGTTTACACCCACTCCAAGTTAACATCCCAAGTTTAATTTGCCTTCCCACCTCCTATTAGAGTAATTTTTCCTCTGAGTCCCATTATGAAACAGAAGTTTTGCCAGGGGTTAAGGGTGTTGGACCAAGCTCACAGGCTTTTCTCCTTTTACAAGTGTTCAGCACTTTTGCATAGGTTAGGCTTCCTGTAAAGGGAAGAAAGTAAATTTCTGTTCCTGATCTGTGACAAAGCTGTATAATGGGCTAGGACCCATACCTGAGTCCAGAATAAAGCCTTCAGTTCTGTATCAAGAAAAACAATTGTGCATATGCCAAATTTTCCACTGACAGCAAGTAGACATAATATTATGTTTACAGGATGCATGTGCTTAACACTGACTTCAGAAAGCTTTCCTGGGGATGGCTGAACACTTGCCTGCCCATGGGAAGTGGTGAATGAACTCCCTGTCTTGCTTTGCTTGTGCTTGGGGCTTTTGCTTTACCTATTAAACTTTTTTTTAATCTTAATTCACCAGTTTTCTCACTTTTCACTCTTCCAACTCTCTCCCCCATTCCACTGTGGAGGGAGTGAGCAAGGGGCTGCCTGGTGCTTAGTTGCTGGCCAGGCCTAAACCGTGACAGCTTGGGAAGGGCAGAAATCAGACCAGTGTTGGCATGAGTGTGGAACTGATGCAACCATCAACTCAGACATTCCACATCAGGAAGACCTGACTCACCTATTAGATCTTTTCCATCTCCCCTTTGAGGAGCCAGGGGTATCTAGCTAAAGAGTGGCTAGAAAGATTCACTGAGGAAACCAGGCTCTTGCTACAAGGCCACTAAATTCCCTTGCTTTCCAGTGGGATTTGCCAGGGCAGATGAAAAGCCCTCACTTGGAAAGGCTGAGTCTGAACTCATTTGTGTCTGAACTCATTCAAATTGACCTAATGCATTACATGTAAGTCTAATAGCAGAAAACTTTTCTAAGGTAATACGTTTCACTTGGACCTGAGCAATCATCTTCCATGCCATATTTTATTCTACCCTTCACAGAATCACGGAATCATTAAGGTTGGAAAAGGCCTCCAAGATCTAGTCCAACCCTCCCCCTACCACCTATATTACTCATAAGCCGTGTCCCTAAGTACCTCATCCAACCTCTCCTTGAACACCCGAAGGGACGGTGACTCCACCACCTCCCTGGGCAATCCATTCCAATGCCTCACCACTCCTTCTGAGAAGAAATCTCTCCTAATTCCTAACCTGAACCTCCCCTGGTGAAACTTGCAGCCATTCCCTCTTGTACTATCGCTACTGATCTATGAGAAGAGGCTGACCCCCAGCAAACCACAACCTCCTTTCAGGTAGTTGTAGAGAGCAATAAGGTCTCTCCCCCCTCCCTTCCTTCCTTGGACCTCAGATAAATCAGGTTATCAGAGGGAGTTCCACTTGGAACATGTAAGTCTGCATACTGAGATCACACCACCAAGCCCCATGTTATACTAAAAGGAACCAGTTAAACAAACACCTAAATGTGCAAAGGAATATTTGCCCATTTGTCTCAAAACCCACTGCCAACTCTGCTGTTCACTTTCTGCCACCGTTTCACTTCGGTGAAACACTTGCTGATGCAGAGTGGTGAAGTCTGCAGACACCATCTGCAACCATTGCACATCCTGTTTTTAAAGGATGGTGGTGTTTTCTACAATGAGTGCTCCTACCCCTAGCAAAAGTTCATACGCTGATGACAACTGTAGTGAGGCTAACAGTGTACCAGTCAGTCAAAAGGTCCACCTACCTCAAATTCTTCTCTCTGCCTCTGGCTAAGAGCAAATGCCTAGCGAATAATGTATGAACAGAGCAAACATTTAATGCTATTTAAGCATATAATGCTATTTCCCAAGAGTATTCTCCAAAGCTCTAATGGTTTGAGACTCAGGAATTTCCTGGTGGTGTTGTGTTTAATAACCCAGGATGGATTTCCCTTCTGCAAACTTGTTCAATCACCACTCGAGATTATGTAAACTCTTAACACCCACCCACCCATGTGTGCTGATGAGGAGTCCCAGGGTTTCTTCACTATGGCTGGTGGGAAAAAACAGCCACCCTCGGTTATGCTGCACTGTCACCTTGACAGCTCCTTTGCTTTGCACTGGAAAAGAGAGCGAATAATCACCCCTCCAAGACTTCCATGAGTTCATAGGCTTCTGTCATAGATGTCCTCAGTTAATCCTCTCCCATGCTGAACAATTAGAGAAGCTTAAAAGAGCTGGCTTAATTTATTGTTGCTTGTAAGTAAACCATTCCATGCCTTGGATCACCTTCGTTACCCTCCTCTGAACATGTTCCAGTTCCACGTGTCTTTCCCGAGGCGGGAAGAGCAGAACCTCTCACGGACGTGGGGCACGCCACAGATTTGCCCAGGGACACAGTGAAGATTTCTGACCTGCTCCCTAAAATGAGACCAGGTCTTTGACCTGCTGATCCCCAAGGTGGTTTCCTCTGTCACAGCCCCTGACCACGCACGTTCCTCCGTGACAGCGGCGAGGACTTACCCCTGGGTGTTCCGCGTGAGGTGAGACTGCTCCTTCCCACGTGCATCAGGTGGTGTTTACCTGCAGTGACACGAATAGCACACCCATGCTGCACGTTCAGCCTGAGCTGCTCCTTGCCCCTCTGCAGCTTTTACACACCCTCCCCTCAGCCCAGAGCTCCTGTGCAGCTCGCTCTTCCTTGGAACGCAGAGCACGTGATGGGGTTGCCACTCGAAGGGCTGGCTGTCATCCAGGTGTCCAGCCAGAGGTGAAGAGGCAACACGCCCAGTCGCAGCACCGGGGGTGACAGGGGGATAACTGTCAAGTACAGGCAGAATCTCAGACACCCGCTTACCTGGCACATACCCCTGTTCTTCACAGCCAAGCCAACATGAACCACTTCTGACCACATTTTTAACACTTCTAAATGTAGAGACAATTGATGGCTCATGGGCTCTTCCCTCCTCCCCAGCAGACTCTGTAAGAAACAAGTGGCAGTGGTTAGAACCTGCCAAACATTTCAGCCTTTGTCCCATTACTCTGCCCATTTACGTCACCAATTGACTTCAATGATTCTTACCTTTTTTCTAATACTTTTTCTTGCCTCCTGCACTCCTTGTGTCATTCAGTGAAATGATGAATCCATTGAAGTCAGACTGACACCACAAGCCACCACCCAGCTCCCAGGTGGGCTCCTGTAACCCCTGCTCAGCACCTCTTTAAGCGCACAGAGGCCCCCAGGACCAGTGACTCCAGTTAAAAGAGTTTTTCCTTCCTCTGCTCGTGAGTGTTAGGGCTGGGGGATACCTCTGGTCGCCTGTGAAGGGGGTAGGTGCACAGATCAGCTCCAAGGATTGAGGGGAAGACCCAGGCAGGGCATAGCACAGCACTGACCACCTTTTGCTTCCCAAAATCTGATCCAGCGAGGCTGAGGAGCTAACGAGACATGAGGTGTAATATGTCCCCCCCACCCATCAATTTAGATAGCACGGCTGCTATAGAGAAACCAGAACAATAACCAGGCACATGGCAAATCTAACATGTTCAAAAACATTTTCAGGGCTGGGTGTGCCAAAAGGAGATACTAAAATCTGATGTGAAGTATTTGGGATTTGTTTTTAATTTGTGTCATAGGAACATGCTTTATTTATGTGTAGAGTGAGTACCCAGTTAATTTTACAGTGCATGTAAACATGAATTACTTGGTACAAGATCCATTTTTATGTGAATGTAAAACATGATTAATGAAATGAGCCCTAGATATTGTGAGAGATTTCATCTGTACCATTTCAAAGTGAACCTGATAATAGCCAAGCAGAACACAAATCTGTATTAAATTAAAACACCCCTACCACTCCCTCCACCCCTACTCGTTAAGCTGTTAAAGTGATTTGGGAGGGGGGGAGATGTAAGCTTGGAAAATCAGTTTATTGCTAAACTGCAGGATTGGAAAAAAAAATGCAAGCTCTCATTGACTTCAATAGGAGCAAATATCACTCTTGGTTCTTAAAGCCTCATAGGTTAATGCCAAGAAATTTGGGACACTGTAAGTCACTTTATGCCTGAACATTACAGGCTGTGTCATCTAAAGTCCCCTCTCTACCAACTTATAATGCATACAAACAAGCAAAACAAGGCAACCTAAGTTCTGTCTGTCCATGAAGTGGATGTATGCCTTACCATGCATTTATTGTCAGTCTGAAGGTGGGAGATTAACAGTAAGGTGATAAAATTTGGCTGTTTATAAAGATTCTTAGATTGCCTTCCTTAAACTAGTTCAGATGTGCTTCAGTATGAGAAATTTCATACAGGATGAGAACTCAGTGATAAAAAAAAAAGGTAGCAGGATGTGACTTGCACTAATTTAGGCTCTTCAAGTTTTTTCAGTAGTCATGAGCAGTTAGCTCAATGATGACAATGATTGTTAGCTCAATGATGACCACATCCCTTGAAGGCACTCATGGAACAGAGTGCTAAACGTGTTCAAATGACAGAAAACTAATCTAAGAAACCAAGAAACACTCTGTGGCCCAGAAATGTAACCACACACATCAGGCATTTTCCAAGTGAACTGTTGGGCCTGAAGCCCTTGGGAAGAGGTACAGCCCTACAGAGGCTCAGTGGTTGCTCAGGATGGCCACTGAAGACCCTGCCCAGAGGACAGAATGAAGCAGAGCTGTCCCCAACACATGACAGGTACTGCAAGTGAAGAAAATATGGAACTGCTGCTGCAATGATGGAAGCAGACCCAGGAAAGAAACACAAAGAAATGAGGCACTGAGGAGTGCACAGTGAGGAGAACAAATGGCCCAACACTGCTGGAAAAGAGACACCTCTGGTACATCTGTCCTTTCACAGCACTGGGAGGGCTGCAGGGCTGGCCAGGTCACAGGGTCTCTGGCAGACAGGAACTGGTGGTTGCTCTTCTTGCAAGCGTCCCACAGGGACTTCTCTCCAAAGGGATCTCCTCTCCAGGCAGATACCTCTTGCCTTCCAACTCTGGGCCCTTCCCAGCATTGCATCTATCTCACTCAGCAAGGTTTTACTACTGTTTGCCCTTCTTGCAAGAAACCTTAGAGCCCCTGAATGGAAAGGCTGACTGAGATCTTTCCACCTGAGATCTTTAATTCTCTCTCAGACCAAGGGGAAGTACTTGTGGCATGAAAAGAAACAGCCTTATAGCAGGAATAAGTCCTGTGAGTACTGGCTGAGGAAAATGGGGTGGTTTACTCTGGAGAACAGGAGGCTGAGGGGAACCTTATTGCTCACTACAGCTACCTGAAAGGAGGTTTGTTGCAGTTTAGTGTAACTGCTGCTTCAGTGGCTCTTGTAAGCTGCAGTTACAGCTTTCTGCAAGCCCCATGTTTTGAAAAACACTGGTACAGTCAAGGCCAAATTTGAGACTAAGCCTATCAGAGCTGGTCACAGCGCCTCTGGGAATCACATATAGGAGAAAAAAAACTGCTGGCAGGCGCACTTTGCCACTGGAGCGGGAGTGAGAAGATGTAACAAGCTGCACAGACGCCAAGGCCAGGCCCGCAGGAGGGGGGATGAAGAATGTGAAGAGAAAGTTTCCCCTGCAGCTCGTGGTGGAGTCCATGGTGAAACGGGTGTCCCCCCGAAGCCCATGGA
>VZTU01002884.1:5930-18143 GCA_013400835.1 Zapornia atra | reverse complement strand
CAGCTGAGATGGAAGACAGCTTGGGAGGAACGGACTGAAACCCCTCACTCTCCATTCCCTGCCCCCCTGTGCTGCGAACGGGAGGGAAGAAGGGAGCGAATCTCTGATTAAAGTCAAGACTGCAAAGAGGCGAGGGGTGGGGGGAAGGAGAAGTGATAATATCGGGGGAAGAAAAGCAGCTTGTGTGGGATCGCCGGAACCCCACTGCCCATTCCCTGCCCCTCCCTGCGCCATGTTGTGGGGGGAAGAAGGGAGTAAGATCGGGACGAGTTTTAAGTTTGCTAAGAAGGGAGGGGTGGGGGGAAGGTGCTTGAAGACCTGGCCGCTTCTTATCTCGTTCCGGTTCACTGGGTGTAGTAGTTGTAGTAACTAGTAATAAATCACCTTTTCTTTCCTTTATTCTGTGCTGTGTCTGTTTTGCCCATTGCACTAATTGGAGAGTGATCCCTCTGGCCTTATCTCAAGTCCTAAGCCTCCCAATATCTATTCTCCCCCTTTTCGGCTGAAGGGGGGAGTGAGCGAGCGGCTTGGTGGGTATTTGGCCTTTGGTTAGGGCCAAAACCACCACAAGGTTGTAGTGAGGTGGGTGTCAGTCTCTTCTCCTGAGTTGCAAGTGATAGGACAAGAGGAAATGGCCTCAAATTGCACTAGGAGGTTTAGATTGGGTGTTAAGGAATATGTCTTCACCAAAATACTTGTCAAGCACTGGAACTGGGCTGCCCATGCAAGTGGTGGACTCACCACCCCTGGAGGTATTTAAAAGACCTGTAGAATAAGGTACATGGTTTAGTCGTGGACTTGGTATCATTAGGTTTACAGTTGTACTCAATGATCTTAAGGGTCTTTTCCAACTTAAATGATTCTATAAACTCCTTACTGTTCTTTGAAGACCCCTTTGCAAGACCCCTTGATATCAGGGTGGCCACTAGAAGAACAAATGAGGCAGGGGGGCATAGCGTACAGCACCTTCAGGAATTCTAGAGATTAAAGTCTTAAAAACCAGCAGTCTCTAAATAACTGTCCCCTTCAAAAAGGGGTTTTTTTTTTCTTTATTTCTTTTAAATTCATTAGTGTCCATGAAGAATACCTCAAAATAATTCAAAACAGTGTCTTCCTGAAAAATCCATGGTAATTTCTGGAATTCACAAATAAAGGTAATTCAATATTAATTTCAGAATTTATCCAAGAGATTCAGCAATAGTGTGTTTTAAAAGTTACTATCATAACTTATGCAGGGCTGGGCTAGAAAACATGCTTTGGTTAAATTATCCTGCAGATTTAAAAATATTTCAGGCCACATCAGCAAGAAAGCAGAAGAGATCAAAACCAAGTTCCCAGGGAGGGCACACAAACAATGACTCAAAAAGGAAGTTTGTGAAATGTGGGGAAATACTCAGTAATTACTTTTTTGGGTTTGTTTTGCTTTAATCAAAATAGTTAAACAAGGGAACATGAAAAAAAAATACAGCAAACAGCAATAATGACCTTAATCCAGACAAAGTTTGTTATTTATGGACACCTACCACCTCCACAAAATAAAACAGACAGCTTTCAGTCCACAAAACCTCTTTGGTGCAATGCAGGAATATGTACCTCAAAAACTATGACCAAAAAGGGGAGGAAATAATATTTTATTTAAGCACTAGCTTGAGTCACATTAAAATCAGGGAAAGCTCTCCAGCATCTTCATAGAGAGATGGGGTGCTAGGTTATCTGGATGATCTTAAAGGTCTCTTCTAACCAAAATGATTCTATGATTCTACAGTGTAGGACAGTAGATGAGAACGAGCTGCAAGCTAAAGTCCTCCTTCAGCCTCTCTTGATAAATTCCTCCAGCCCAAGGCCATGCTCTGTCCAGGTACCACATTTCTGGGTCAAAACATGGCACTTTATGTAAAGCCTGTGGCCTAAGAGAGCAGGAGCAAAGCCCTCCAGGAGTTGTCCCAGGCACTAGGTGTCACTCTGAACTGGGGAGGGACGGGAAGGAAAAGGTGAGGACAAAAATGAAGGCCAAGATGACAGTTTCCCATTGGAAAAGTGTTATGGAGGTGAACAGCAACCCTCTGCATCAGGAACCTTATGACTGGGTGTGCAGATGCCAATTATAAAACCAGAGATGCTGTTCAAGTGGCAACTCAAACCAGGGGGGGAAAAAAGCTTCTTCTAGGAAGCAGAAGAAGAGAGAGGTTATGGGGACCAGCACAGTCTGCATTCATGAAGCACCTGGCAGAAACCACCCCAGCCAGACTTACCCTTCAGTGGGCTGAGGGAAGGACCTCAGCTGATGGGAAGTGCAAATCAGTCTTTGAATATAATGTCAGCAGCAACACTCTTGAGGTGGTGTGGGGTAAAAGTCAACAGTTGTTTCCTTGCTTAAGCCAAGCCAGAAAACTGAATGAAAATACTTTTTCTGACTTATTTTCCCCTCACTCACCATTTGTCCCCAACCAGTAGCAGGACAATCCTGCCACCCACATTTTCACTGTCCTTAGGAATGTGTAAGCCTATTTTTGGATAATTTGGAAACCTTTGGGAACATTCCTTATTAACAAACAGACTTGCTATTTATTCCCCCCCCCATATTCCCTTGTGAATTTCCTCATCTTGGTTTGCCAGCTATTGTGTATTGAGCAAGGCAATCCCTGGAACTCCAGGAATCCTAACCTGGAGAAGCACTTAGCACGCAAGAGGGAAATTATTCCCTTGACCTAAAGAGCAGTTGTCTCTTCAGTCAGCTCAAGGCCTGCAGTGTTAGAGTCAAGCTGCTTTATCTGAAAGGCAGAAATAGGGGAACCTTAACAGGTTCTGCTGAGAAAACACTTCAATCTGTTGCATGTATAGGGGACAAGGACAAGGGGAAGGAGGAACAAGTTGACCAGAGTCTCTTGCTGTTTACTAAAAATACTGCCAACATGATGCTCCTGATAATTCTGTTTGCAGTGCTGTTTCAGAAAGAGGAAGTGCAGATGGGTGAGGAGATAAAAAAAGCATTTGTTTTCCTTTTCCTTGTACATGTTGGATGGGGCCCTGGGCAACCTTGTGTAGATCCAGGCCTGGAGGTTGGTGGCCCTGCCTGTGGCAGGGGGGTTGGAGCTCTATGATCCTTGGGGTCCCTTCCAACCCAGACCATTCTATGATTCTATGTTGTGTTATCTGCAACCCTGGAGAGAGCTGCCAGCAAGGAGCATCATCAGGGTCTGCTCCACCTTTCCCAGGTGGGTACCCTGGGAGAATGCAACACATCTCACCTCGCCATCCCAGTGCCATCTTCTCTGAGGAGCTTTAGCCTGGGATGAAGTTATAATTTATTCTCCCTGCCCATACAGTCCATGGATTGTCAACCTATTTAGTCAGTTATCCACTGAAGACCAAGTTAAGCCAAACAACATTCACTTGGTAGTCTCCTAACAGCTGTCAGATGCAAAAACTATTTTGCCCACCATCATTTTGCGCTGAATTTAAATTAATACAGGAGTTCACTGCAAAAGTAGCTCAAGCAACCCAGTATAATTTTGCTCAAGTATGATCATTCAAACTTAAAAAAGCCTCAAAAGACTTGATCTTTTTGAGATATTCAAAACCTAACTGGATGTGGCCCTGAACATACTGCTCTAGCTGATGCTGCTCTGGGCAAGACAGTTGGGCAAAACGATCTCCAGAGGTGTGTTCCATTCTCACCAGTCCTCAGATTCTGTGTTTCTCTAGCAGTGCAAGGACTCTCCCAGGACTGTGTTCCCTCTATCAGCCTTCCAAGGCTTGTGGGTCCCCAAATCTTCCTTCTCCTACACGGGTCAATGGGTTTGGGCTGTGGTTATTCATGCTACGATGTAGTCTGTTATTTTTTATAAGGCATTTGAGAGGGGAATATTGTTGTTCTTCTGTACACGTGGCAGAAAACTGACAGAAGACTGTGTGGGACTATAAGGATTTTAGTAATTTAGACTTAATCTTCCATATACATAGGGTACATGCAAATGAGAATAACAACTCAGCAGCTCTGAACCTGCCATCCAGAGCTGAAGATAGCGTTTTGCTTGCATACCCAGCTTTTGCTTTACCTATTAAACTTTCTTTATCTCAACCCACGAGTTTTCTCACTTTTACTCTTCAAATTCTCTTCCCCCATCCCCTTAGGGAGGTGGGGGTTGTGGAAAGGGGCATAAGCGAGCAGCTGCGTGGGCCTCAGCTGCCGCCTGGGGTTCAACCATGACATCGCATTAAGTCCTAAAGGTGAAAAGCTGTTCTGTCCTTTACAAACTCCTTGAGCCTAATCCCCTTCCACCTGCATGGTTACCCTTCTCCTCAGAAGGTACAAGCAAGAAAAACCAACAGCCAGCAAAAAGGAAACAAAGCACCAAAGAGTTTGAAGCTTAAGAAAGGCAATTCAGGAAAACTGAATCCACTCCTGCTTTCTTTGGAGAGTCACTGCCCCACTGTTATCTTCACTGCACAAGGGGTCTAATAACTAACAAAAATATTTTGAAGGTTAAAGTAAGGGACAGCTGGTGGGTCACTTGGAACTCACACAAGAAAGAGCTAAGCACTGTGATGCAACCAGGGGTCATGTGGTGACTGGATTTTAGGCCTTTCTACACCATGCAGTGCCACCCCCACATCTCTGCCATATTTATCCTGACAGCATTCTGTTTACCCATTAACTAGAGGGGAACAGAAACTCAGATGTCCAAGTGATTTGTCCAAGGTCACCCATGGCTCTCTCATCTCTTGCAACAAAGCCTTTCTTCCTCTTACCTGCACAAGAGATTTTCCTGCCCCCCCATCGATGCAGCTGCATCAGGGCAAGTTTCAAACGCAGGCAAGCAGAGGGGTTTCTCTGGTATAACCATACATGCAATGACTCAGTGGCTCTATCACTGGAAATTCCCAGTGTAGACACTAATTCTTGCTATCATCCAGTTCATACAGGACTGCATGCTGGCTCTGTTATCTCCCTGCATCTCATTTAGGTTTTAGGCTTCTGTTCTACACCAAGTAAGCGATAACAGGGGGAAAGTACAGTGCTGTGCACAGGCTGAGGTATTCACCTGCGTAATGCCAATCTTCCTGAACAGAGGTGACTTGCCTGAAAACTTGTGCCTTGCCAAAAGGTTCATCTGGATTTGTATTTACTTGCTGCTCCTAAAGGATCCCCAGTGGATTGACAGAATCACAAAATAGGAGGTATGAGGCAAGTGCCACAGCAAAAGCAAAGGCCTTTGGCAGCAGGAGTTTCTGCCTGGAACAGCCATTAGCAGCCCAGGGATGGGGGAAGATGTTTTGCTAGAGCTGTGATCTCACACCAGAAAATCAACCTAATCTACCAGTACTAAGCAGATCCAACACACTGGCTGCCTTAAGACCCTTTGCTTATGATCCCTGAAGCCATACACCTGCATGTTGGCAGCACAACTGTGCACAGCTCCAAATCGGCCAGCCAAGAGCGGCTCATTGCAGGCAGGTGTTGGGGGCTGCGGGTGCTGGGGCTACCTGCAGACAACCCAGAGGTCAGCCTGCACCTTGCTCTTGTGTTCCTAACATCCCATGACAAGGATGTAAAACCAGTTAACCCTCTGCTTCCCCACTTTGCTCTCCGTGAGGCCAGGCTCTGTCCCTGGGAGATTTCATTTCAAGGTGGAAGCTGCAGCTTGGTGCATAAGCTGGGCAGCACGCTGCTCTGACATGCACCTTGCAGAGCACAGCACTGCTCCTTCCTGGGGCCACTGCAGCGGTACCAGTGGCTGCTCCTATTGCTGTCACCCTCACTTCAAGTCAAGGTACTCCCACACACACAGTTGCCTCTAGCTGAAGGTCCTCCACCACCATGCCCGGAGCAGCTGGCACGGCTCAGCAGTGGCACCGCAGTGCTGACCTGGTTGAAGCTCCTGAGCCATCACACCCATGTGATGTCCCAACAGCGCATCACGAGCAGGTCATGCTTTGAAGGCAGAGCTCTAGTTCTGATATTTAGGTCCATTTTATACATGCCTGATAAATGATGCTTTGCTTTTGCTGTGCAGGAGTGTATGTACTGATATACCAGTGAAACAAGGGCAGGAGTTCTACATCAACTGGCTCAATTTCTTTCCTACTACCGATGCACCTTCATCAGGGACTCCCCTTCCGCCTGACTCCTCACACAGCACGTGTTGTGGGTCTTCTCTGGGAAGCCAGAAAGCAGGAGCAAGAATACATCCACCCTACCTACCAGCCATACCTCAAGAAAAGAGCAGAGCAGATATCCAGGGAGAATCCCAAGTCATATGGGCTGCCTGAAGAGGACTCATAGATTGAAAGCACAGGGTGGGTGACAGATGGCTGCTTATCTAAAAGAACTGATCATCAGCTGATACTGAATTGCAACCACGTTTTATTAAGCTCCTTCAGTAAACGGTCTTCTCTTTGTTTGATTTCAAACCACCTGTAGCTGCTCTGAATTTCCATTGTAAACTCTGCCTCCCACAGTAATGCCATTATTCACACAGGCATTGACTATTGAATCTGGCCAGGTGGGGCTTACACCATTAGCTTTTGTGTTTGCTTGGATACTACACATGGTCATGCAAACTTTAAATGCAGTAGAGATACAAATGCAACTGAAGTACAAAACCCTAATATGGTTACATGCTCCATGGGAGCAGGCCACAGGTTATTGATTGCTGGGGTGAAAAATGTGGGAAGCTTTCCAGGGGAATTGTGCTTGGCAGTGCACAGGGAATTCCTGTTGTCAGAAAGCCGAGTCTCCAGCTGAGGACATCCCTAGCTTTCAGTCCATGCTGATCAGACACTGATGAGTAATAAAAGATTCAACCTAAATTGGTAACTCCCAGTTATTTCTGTGTATATATGTCCACGTATATATATGCATGCATGCATGTTTGCACTAATGTATGTGCAAATATATAGATATGCTTGTGTGTGGGTGCATCCTTGTGCATGCATCTACCTGCTCTTTTTCTGTCCACAGAAACCTGGGATCCCCTGGTGCCCTGTACCATAAGTTGGACTCGATCTCAAAGGTCTTTTCCAAGGTAGTGATTCTGTGATAGCTCTAACAAGAGATGGCCTCCTGAAACATAATGTTTCTCTGGATTAAGGACAAATCTGCACCAGTTTGGTGTCCAGTGTGCTAATCACTAAACTATCAGAGGAGGCTGCCATTGGTGATGGATTTGGAAACAAGGTGTACTCTATTTTAGGTGAGATACCCATACCATCTCTTCTTCATTTTTAGAACTGCTGGAGCTCAGGCAGGAGTTAGCCATTAAGCAGCTCAGATTAGGGCAAGCACTTAGGAAGCTTTTGGATATTTGTCCTGAGAGGTATGGTGTGCATGTGCTATGAGCAGCACACCCAGAACATTTCTGGCACACTGAACTTAACTGAATATGCACCACACAAATGACAAATACACAGGCAGCAAACAACTTCTCCAATCAGGCTCAGAGGCGTGTGGAGATCTTAGTCCAAAGTCCTCAGAATTCACCTGGGTACGGGTTTTAGCTGTAAAAAGAGGGCATTTCTGTGGAAAACCTGACAGCTGTATTTGCAGGGCAAATAAAGATGCTTGCATCCAGGACATGATGGCTGCAGGGTGGAGGAGTTTAAATCACAAGCTAAGATTTAAGAAATTCAGTAGTATTCATGAACGATCTGCTAAATCATCTGGGGCTCTGGCACATATTTCCTTTCCTAGTTTTGTAATCCTCCCCATAGGGGAAAGAATCAATTAACTCCATTTATATGTGTGACAAAAAAATGGAATGTGTTTTCTTAGCTGGACCAGCCAAATGGTTAATTCTTTTGTCACAAGACTTCTTGTGGTGGTTTTGGCCCTAACCAAAGGCCAAATACCCACCAAGCCGCTCGCTTACTCCCCCCTTCAGCCGAAAAGGGGGAGAATATGGATATTGGGAGGCTTAGGACTTGAGATAAGGCCAGAGGGCTCACTCTGCAATTAGTGCAATGGGCAAAACAGACGCAGCACAGAATAAAGGAAAGAAAAGGTGATTTATTACTAGTTACTACAACTACTACACCCAGTGAACCGGAACGAGATAAGAAGCGGCCAGGTCTTCAAGCACCTTCCCCCCACCCCTCCCTTCTTAGCAAACTTAAAACTCATCCCGATCTTACTCCCTTCTCAACATGGCGCGGGGAGGGGCAGGGAATGGGCAGTGGGGTTCCGGTGATTCCCAACAAGCTGCTTTTCTTCCCCAGATATTACCACTTCTACTTCCTCCCCCCACCCCTCGCCTCTTCGCACTCTTGACTTTCATCAGAGATTCGCTCCCTTCTTCCCTCCCGTTCGCAGTACAGGGGGGGCAGGGAATGGAGAGTGAGGGGTTTCAGTCCGTTCCTCCCAAGCTGTCTTCCATCTCAGCTGTGGGGGGGGGCATTCCACATACACACACCCTTCCCCTGCGGCACCGTGGGGTCCCACCCACGCGAGAGTCGTGTCCACGACCTTCTGCAGCGTGAGTCCTCTCTATCGGGGAGTCATCCCCTCACCACAGGCCTCTCAGCAGGACTCTCCCCTCCATAGGGTGCTGACATCTGGGTCCAGACCCCCCAGCCTGGTCACCCGCAAAGCCACAAGTCCCCTGGCAAACCTGCTGAGGCGTGGATCAATCTTCACAGGGCATAGTTGTCTCTGCTCCCCGTCCTCATCCATGGGCTTCGGGGGGACACCCGTTTCACCATGGACTCCACCACGAGCTGCAGGGGAAACTTTCTCTTCACATTCTTCATCCCCCCCCTCCTTTGGGCCTGGCCTTGGAGTCTGTGCAGCTTGTTACATCTTCTCACTCCCGCTCCGGTGGCAAAGTGCACCTGCCAGCAGTTTTCTTCTCCTATATGTGATTCCCAGAGGCGCTGTGACCAGCTCTGATAGGCTCAGTCTCAAATTTGGCCTTGAATGGACCAATGTTTTCAAAATATGGGGCTTGCAGAAAGCTGTAACTGCAGCTTACAAGAGCCACTGAAGCAGCAGTTACACCAAACTGCAACACTTCTTTACAAGGTTAACATAGCTTTTTAAATGTATGTCTTAGGTTGCATCAGACTTATTGCTAAGGGCCTGGTTAACTAGGAACCCACCCCACATGATTGCAGGACAGGAGCAGAATCTGCTTTGATTATTTAGTGCATGTGCCATGCTCCACATCCACACACTGCTTGTGAAGGTCACATCCTGGCCCTGTGGTGCTCCAGACTCCAGCATCAAACACACCAAACAGGAGCAGCAGCAGAAAGAAGAGAAAGAAGACATGAGCAGCACCTCACTGAAGTCAGCTCAAGAAGCTCTGTTTGCAAATGATATGAAACTAAGGCTCTCTTTTTCAACAGCAAGTCACTCACCTCCCATGCAGCTACCAAAGGCAGCACATGGCAGATCCTGAAGAGCAGGATAAAGGCCTGGTGCAGGCCACATGTGGGAGAGGGGGAAGTTGTGCTGGGTCACATCTCCCAAGTCACAGTTTCAGCAGAGTTATGCATCCAGCTGCAGACACAGCCTCTCCCATGGTAACACTGTGTCTTGGCTGCACTCATGCTCCACGTCCCAGCTTCTATTCATGACTCTTCCTTATGAGAAGGAAAAATGCAGTTGGGAATCTTTGTAAGGTGGCTCACCCCACTCTGGAAATTCTCAGGCGTTACCACTGCAGCAACCCACCCATGGAAGGGGAGTTGAGGAAGGCAAAAAAGCCCAATGGAGTCATTGAATGGATTGCCATACACATGGGATAGAGGACTGTGTGCTCCAAGAAGCTCTCAGGACTCTCTCTGTATGTCAAGTGGATGAACAAAACTGTCAGTATTTCTGTGATCCTTGGCTTCCCGAGGCCACCAGTGTTTCCATGGGAATGGATAGCTCCAGTCTGCTTCTAATGCAGACTTTTCTCAGTACAAAACAGAGAAGGGCTGGGTCAGCAAGGGAGGGGTTTTTTTTTTCACCAACAGAAAAGTTTCCAGTTTGACAGGCTTATAGTAAACATAAATTAACAAGCAGGTCATGGTTCAGACCCTGAAACTCTGCAGCGGCAGCAGCCACTAAAGAGTAATGGTGGGGATTTCCCTTGTATGATGAACTGTAGCTGTAATTAGACCATTTAGATATTATCTCCCTAGGAGAGAAAATTGCTCAGCTCCACAATGATTGCTACTGTTAATTCTGGAAGTTCCCCCATCTATTTATTTACACAGAACCAAAGATCAAAACTCTGTTTTCTCTGATGAGGCCAAACTCCCCCTTGCTTCATGGACCCCCTACACCAAGTACTTCAGGATTAGCCTTCTAGATACTGGGAATCAGATGTTTAGTTATTTATACTGTTCTGCTCTTTTCTTCCCCCTTTATTTCCCTCCCTCAGGGATCTGCTCTTTTTTGAGTGATGAGCTGTAAACAATGCAATAGACATTACAAATTGTGAGGGCAAAGAGAATAGGTAATTGCTTAATTGCTTTCACAGATTCACAGAATCACAGAGGGGTAGGGGTTGGAAGGCACCTCTGGAGATCATCTAGTCCAACCCCCTCCCACCAGAGCAGGATCACCCACAGCAGGTTGCACAGGATCAAAACCAGGCAGGTTTTGAATATCTCCAGAGAAGGAGACTCCACAACCTCTCTGGGCAGCCTGTGCCAGTGCTCTGTCACCCTCAGAGTGAAAATGTTTTGTCTTATATTGAGGTGGAACTTCCTGTGTTCCAGTTCATGCCCATTGCCTCTTGTCCTGTCACTGGGAACCACTGAAAAGAGCCTTGCCCCTTCCTCTTGACACCCACCCTTTAGATATGTTTAAGAGCTGATAAGATCCCCTCTCAGTCTTTTATTTTCCAGATTAAATAAACAGAGCCAGCTCTCTCAGCCTTTCCTCATGTGAGAGATGCTCCAGTCCCCTAATTCTCCTTCTAGCCCTCCACTGGACGCTCTCCAGTAGTTCCATCTTTCTTGAATTAGGAAGCTCATAACTGGACACAGTACTCCAGATGTGGCCTCACCAGGGCAGAGTAGAGGCTTAGGATAATGTCCCTTGTCCCACTGTCCACGCTCTTCTTAATGTACCCCAAGATACCACTGGTTATCTTGGCCATAAGGGCACATTGCTGGCTCATGGAGAGCTTGTTGTCCACCAGGACTCCCAGGTCCTTCTCCACAATGCTGCTTTGCCCTAACCTGTACTGGTGCCTGAGGTTATTATTCCTTAGGGGCAGGACCCTAGACTTGTCCTCACTGAAGCTCATTTGGTTCCTCTTTGCCCAAATCTCTAGTCTGTCCTAACCATGCTGAATGGCAGCGTAGCTTTTTGGTATGTTGGCCACTCCTCCCAGTTTTGTGACACCAGCAAATCTGCTGAGGGTACACTTTGTCCCCTCATCCAGGTCATGACAAATATGTTGAATAGGACTGGACCAAGCACTGACCCTTGGAGCACACTACTAGCTACAGGCCTCCAACTAGACTCTGCACTGCTTATCACAGCCCTCCTGGGTCCTGCCATTCAGCCAGTTGTCAAGCCACCTCGCTGTCCACTCATCCAACCCACACTTCCTACACGTGCTTATGAGGATGTCATGGGAGACAGTGTCAAAAGCCTTGCTGAAGTCAAGGTAGGCAACATCCACTGCTGTCCCTTCATCCAGCCAGCCAGCCATGCTATCATAGAGGGCTATTAGATTGGTCAGGCATGATTTCCCCCAGATAGATCCACGTTGACCACTCCCCACAACCTTCTTCTCCACATGCTTATTGAGAACCCCCAGAATAATCTATTCCATCCTCTTTCCAAGGATGGAGGTGATGCTGACTACATTTCATTTTGAAAATATGAAATACCATGTAATCACTCCATTCACTGGTGCTAAGAAATCCCTTCAATTCCCCAATCAGCTGCCACTTACTCATTTTACACATAGCATGGAAGGGTTTCCTCCAAGCTCCTTGAGGCAAACAGAGGATAGCTGAGGCCTAGCCCAAAGACTCATTTCCCAGCTGGGTTCCTCACCCCACTCTCAGTTTCCCTGGGCACCAGCATCTTTTCTAGGGACTTCCTTTCATCACATTACTGTCCCACTCTCCCTGAAATTAGGTTAGGCTATTTTCCATAGGACAGAACTGAAAAATCTCATGCATAACAGCCTAGACTCACTTCCAAATTAGTTTGCATGTCATTTAGGCATCATTTTCAGCCTAGAGAAGAGAAGGCTGGGGGGG
>VZTU01002879.1:590-25346 GCA_013400835.1 Zapornia atra | reverse complement strand
TGGAGAAAAGGAGGCTGAGGGGAGAACCCATCATGGTCTATGGCTTCCTGACAAGGGGGAGTGAAGGAGCAGGTGCTGATCTCATCTTTGGTGACCAGTGATAGAACCTGAGGGAATGGTATGAAGCTACAACAGGGGAGGTTTAGGTTGGATATTAGGAAGAGGCCTTTTACTGGGAGGGTGACTGGGCACTGGAACAGGCTCCCCAGGGAAGGGAGTGTGTTCGTGAAGTGTCTGGACAATGTGCTCAGTCACATGCTCTGAATTGGCTGTCCCTGTGTGTAGCCAGTATTTGTACTCAATAATCCTTATGGGTCCTTTCCAACTCAGGATATTCTATGGTTCTATGCCCCACACCTTGGCATTTTCTTTCCATGTGGGTGAGCACTCTTTAAATCCATTTGTCACACCCCCACCTCCCTTGACAATATGACAAAATGGCTTAGTGTTTGTGTTTGATTGCTGGCCTAGGAAACAAATGGGTGATGATGTGGCTGGGTTAAAACTGGCATCAGATTGTCAGCTGAAATGTTGCCACTCATTTCCATGGGGACCAAGTCTTTGCCATTGCCTGTAAGGGAATGCTAAAGCTTTGAGTTGGGCCTGGTTTGCTCCTGGTTTTGCAAACCAGCTTCCAGCCCCTCCCAGGGGGGTTGTTTCTGCCTGAGGAAATAAGTGTCACTCTCTTTGCTACTTTGGGATCTGGGGCTGAATCAGAGCAGTGCTTTCCAAGCAGGAACAGCTCCCAAATGAGGTGGGTGGATTAAGAAAATGGTAATCTTCCATGAAAAATCAGAGAGAGACACATTTAAGGGAAAAACCTCTGTTTAGTGCTCTGCACATGGTTAAATCATCATAAGGGACCAGAACATGGGTCTTTACTTTTACAGTTACTCTGTTTAGTCTTCTTAGGGCCAGTCTGAAGTAACTCATTTGTTGTCCCCACACATATTCTGCTTCAGAGGAAAAAAAAAAAATTAAGTCTGCAAAGCTTTGCTGTTACTCACATTCAATTGCTGGATGGACAGCATAATATGGTGCTTAAAATGAATTATCTGGGCCAGCTTAAATTGGGGAAATGTGCTGAAACATGGGCTACTGAAAGGGTCAACATTTTCTCTCTTGACAGTACTGGTACTTACTGCTGTGGAGAACCAATGACTCATATGAGGGAAATACAGGAGCTGAGAGGTGGCACGAAATAAGCAGGGGAAAAAAACCCCAAGCACTGGCTCTGAGGGAAAGATGTGTCCAACACACTGGATGTCTCAATTGTGCTGGATTAATTTACTCTGGTGACATATTGCATGGCATTTTAAAATTAAAAATAATATTGCAAATGCTACTGAAGTGGGCAGCAAGTTGTCCAGGGCCAGCTATAGAGTTTGTTTTGTTCATGGGGCGTTCATTAAGACTTAGGCCTGCAGTAGTGATTCTTAGATTTTTCTCTGATTCATTCACCTGGTTATATCCTACAGTTATTTACACTTTTGAGAAGAGTGGGCTCCTGCTGTAAAACATGTCACATCAGATCAGCGAGATTTGACGCTAATTCTCTTCTCTCATTGCATATGGACTGCAGAAAGCTCAGAAATCAAATCCATGAGTATATATATGTTATTTGTGCATGAATTATATCCCCTGTAAACGCTATGGCATGCTTACAAAGCTTTGATTACTCATCCCACCCCAAGCTGAGAAACTGCTGATCCCCACAGTAAAAAGGGAAGACTTTGAAGTCTACCAACATTGGCATGTCATAGAGTGAATGAACCTGAAAGAGAAGTGCAAGCTCTTACTTCTGATACAGTAGAAAGCTGGCAAGTTCCTACAGATTTTTATTGCTGGATGACATCAGTTTCTCTCTGGCAATTTGCAGCTTGTCTAGCACTGCAAGGTAAATATAGTCATGCCACACAGTGCTAGGGCCGTACCCATCACCTCTCAGAGTGTCTTCCCCTTTTTAATCCAGGAAACTGCACAGCAGAAGATGTATGAACCTCCAAGGGCAGATCGGTAACCAGGGTGCCTTGGCACTGGCTGCCATGTAGTGGAAGCAGAAGTTATCCTGATTTATATCCCTTGAGACTCTAGCCCAAGGTAATGGCATGTTCCCTTCTGACTTCAGTAGGAACAGGTGCTGGTGTCAGGAGCAAGGTTTCCTTCCACTGGAGGAAAAACGCACCTGGATCATGAAGTCCAAGGGAGAGAAGCATCAAAAGCTGCTTCAACAGCAGCGGTTAGATTTAAACAGCTTTAATGTTCCTAAGAGACAGGTTTCAGATGTGTAAGTGCATTTTTTTGTCTGATGCCAAGAAAACAGATGTGAGAGTTATTTCCTAATAGCTACAGGCAAAGTCACATGACTAATTCAGCATCTCCCAAAACTGTGTGCCTGCCTAGGCATGCGATAGAAAGGTGGGAGGAGACTGTCTGGCTATGTACATTCCATGTGGTAGGGCAACTAGCTCAGTGAAGCCCATGACTAACAATTACCAAGCCCTCAAGATCTTAAATTATAAAATCACACCACCTTGAAAACTGTTGATAACCTTTTACAAAGCTTGTAAAATTTGGATGAAAAGGGAGCATTACAGGGCTCGGAAAGAAAATTTCATGGTATGCTCTGTTTGGGGTTTAAGTGATAGCAAAAGCCCTCTAAGAGTAAGAGCAAGAGGGAGACTAATGTTCTGCCATTCTCACTGGTCTAAGTAGGAATGCTGGAAATAAGTAACCGGCTTCTCTCTGCAGGTTATTTTCTGTTTTGTAATTGCCCTGAAACTGATTTGAGTGTATCTGATGGTACTGCCTGCTGGCATGGAGCTGTGGGAGGAGATCATGCTCAGAACAAACTACCTCATAGACCATTAAACTAAATTTTTTCATTTAAGAAAATTTGTTAATACTAATGATGGAACTAGAACATCCTCCTCTGATTCCCTTGTAATTTGTCATTGCCTAATTACCTTGTGAGGTACATCCTTCAGGGGATGCTCCTGCTGTGTCATCGAATTTCTGCACAGCTCTGCTGTTGTCTGCCTTCTTGTTTCTCCCTATCTCAGATCTCTGAGTAGTCCTAGCCAGGAACACAAATTTAATACTGTCAGTTCTGCAGATTTCTCCTGTGCTACAACGGTGCTGCATAACCACATCCTCCAGTCAAAGTTAAATTTCTGGATAGACCTCTTTAAAACTCCTTTTTCCTGTGGTGTCCTAAAAAGATGTGACAGCTGCTAGGTTCCCAGTGGACCACAACCAGTGTATGTGATGTTGACCAACATTGTCTTCTTGTTTCTCTGTACCCAGCCCCTGTTTCAATGTGTCTTGAATCCTCATTTCATATTTGGCTTGCCAGGTCTTTGGGATAAGGCTTGCTTGTGCTAGCTGTGCCCAAAAAATGAAGTGCTACAATAACACACGTGGCAAATAATCAAAGAGTAGTATCAGCAATTCATTTGAAATTTGTGCAGTTAATTTGTGTGTCAAATTTATGCCAAGAAAGTTTGTTGATCTGTGTTGGTGTAAAAGGCAAGTTGTTTTTCACTGAAACTCATTCCTGAAAAGCCTAGTCTACATGGAGTATTATGCTCACAGGCATATGAGCAAAACTGTCTTACCTTAGTGCAAGATTAAAATTAAACGCTTTACCTTCCCTTTTTTCAGGGTGCAATAAAAATTAGGTGTGTATTCACAAATCAAAAATATACCTAATATGATCAGCAGGTCATGTTTTAGAAATGTTTTTGGTCTCATAAAAAAAATCCATGGTAAAAGCATTTCAGTGACTTAAGTATTCAGGTTCTTCTAACAGCAGTTGAACTGCCTGTGGTGTAGATCTGTGATTGTGGGTTTCTTTTAGAGCTTTTTTTGTTCTGTTTTGTTTTTTTTTTAAATCTTATTTACGTGTTATTTGTACCAGTTAAGTTATGTAAGTCCTGCTCGAGAGGCAAATGAAAAAGGCATGCCTGGAGTCTGTGGCCTTTCAGGCAAAGATGCAGTTAATATATACCAGGACTGCTGCAGCGGTTTGAGGAACCCCTTTGTACTGCTGGTGGATCCTGACAGCTACAATGAGATTTTAGCCCTGGGAATTGCTGTACTCACCACTGCTCAAGTAACCTGCACGGATAGGCACACTGGGCCAGGTCTGCACCAAGCCAGAGGTGATGGTGGTGAACTCTGTCATCACCTAACTCAAGATGAAGTGTTTAGGGATTGTGCTTTTGCCATCCATCCCCACTACAGGGAGGTGGCCCTTCCTGTTGTCTGGAGGACTGGGGAAAACAAAAAATTACCAACTTAAAGACAAAGAGAGGGAAACAAAAAAAATGTCATGGGGAGGTACACAGGGGAATCTAAGGACATAGGCAGCTGTGGGTTAGGCAACCATGCACACTAAGCTTAGAGTATGAAGCTCAGCTACAGAAGTCAGATGCTGGTAGAGCCCTAGGGACCTCTGAGGGGGAGGTGGCTGGACTGGGGGATTTTAGACTTAAGGAGTGTGTCATTTTTCCTAATGACTTCTGATCTTTTGTGGTTTATTTTGTAAGGAAACACATCAGTGTCTTTACACAGTCTTTGCAAAGGCTACTTTTATCCACGTCTGCTTGATCCTCTCTGTTCTGCTTCACAAGGATATTTTTTGGACAGAAAATTCAGCCTTTTGGCAGGGAGGTACTTTGACTCGAGGGCCAGGACTGCACCTGAGGAACAGAGAATAGGAAAGGAGCTGCCGAGCAACTGTGATCACATGGCAGAGGCCCCAGGGTTAAAAGGCAGATGCCTAGACATGGCAAAAGCCCCAGGTGCCTGCAGACCCCCGGGTAACAGACGTTGGGTCTGCTAGTAGCTAGGGGTGATGAACATTAAGGACATTTGGACAGAGGCCACCACAGCTGCATCCTTCCTTGCAGAGCTATTACCGGTCTCATTTGTAAAAGTGGCTACTTCAAGAACATGCACAGCATTGCCCCATTTAAATAAATAAACTGGCATTTGAAAGCAATTGAGACTGCTTGTTTTCTTGCTCTGCCACACTGCGTACCCAGCAGTGGATTAATGTGCACAGGTCGAGTGGTCACTTGTGAAGAAACAGACTGTGTTCGTGTTCAGCAGCTGTCATCAGTTAGTGGGATCTTGCAAGAGAGGCGAGACTGAAAAGCAAAGCTTGTCAAAGGAGAAAGGTGAATCTGGCGTTAACATCATCCATGACTCCCCTTCCAGGCCCTCCCCCTTGGACCGTCTCAGAGTGGCTGCATCAGCATGGATGCTCTGCAAAGTACCTCCTCCTAAGTATCTTTTAAAATATGTTAATGGGTGATAGAACAGTAACTCACACATGTTTGTTGTAACCCTGATGGTCTAAAGGGATAAGCAGAGTTTAAGAGAGATAATGCAGTGAGCCTGCCTTGTAGAAGACTTTCAAATGGGTAATAGTTTTGATTAAATACAGAGATCACACCCCACTGGGCTTTACCAGTGAGTCTGTTTTAATCCTGAAAAATACTAAATCTATAGAGAAGCCTGTAAGTGTATCCAGTGATGTTTGTTGTGTCTTGGTCCAGAAGAGCGTTGGTTTTTTCAAAGGATTTTCTTTATTTTGGATCAAAACTTGGAGGATTCTTTAAAAAGTACTGCAGTGCCCTTGTTTAGGTAGCACGTTTTTTCTTTTTCATGCATTGTGTTTCATCATTTCTGCTCTCATGCATCATTTTTCAAATCTTCCCTCATCAAATTACAACAGCTCTAGGGGTCCTGAAGAAACGAGAGTAATCATTCACTGTAATTAAATGTTTCATATTTTATTAGATACTGCATGCAATATGCATCATGGAGATCTCATACAAAACCTGCCATCTCTTTTATATCTCTCTCATACAACTGATTGAATCGGTCGAGGCAAAGATTTATTTCCCTCACAACTTCCATGTTGCAGAGATGATGTATTGCACTGTGTCAGGGAGACTTTGTCATCCGAATCAGCATCTGCCAAGAACAGCGTTATCTGTGTCTGAGCATGAAGGGAAGGAAGACAGCACAAAGTCATGTTGTATTGGCAATGGCCAGCTCTCCTACCAAGATGGAGATTAAAGAAGGAATTGAGGAGAGGACCACAAAATAGCAGACCTTTGTAGTGCATCCTGGTTCATGTGGCAGTCCTCTGTTGAAGCTTTGAACAACTCTAAGAGGGAGCTTTCCTTCCTTGTCCAGGGCTTAATTGGTCAGACAGGCTCAACAGTTAAAACTGTCAGCATAAGTCTCAGAAAGCTGTCAGGAACTTAGGGCGTTCACATAAACATGTGTCACTGGGAGGATTTTGTGATCGCAGTGTTCAAAAGCCGAGGTGCCATTAGTGAATTTATGGGGATACTTCAGACTGCAGTTTTCACTGTTGAAACATACATTATTGAGAAGCCTGAAAGAACTAGCTCAGAAATAAACCAAGTGTCCACAACCAGACACTCATAAAGAAAGGAGAGCGCGATGCCAGCTATAAATGCCGTATCTCCTGTGTTGATCCTGAAGGACCTGCTTGGGAGTTGCTGGGAAGCAATGCTGTGGCTCCAGAGGGAATGAGGCTCTTTCCCACATTTTCTTATCTCTTTGAATGTGTTATTTGTTTTGCAGATCTATTTTTCTTTATCTCATGGGTGGAAAATAAAAAAGGAGAAACACTGTAAGAGCCACATGAAATGTATTTATTGCAACCCTGATCTCCAGAGAGAGATAGAGGAAACCATGCAAGCTGCCCTGTAAAAAAAGAAAAAAAAGAGAATAATTTAGCAACAGAGCAGGAAGTTCAACAATAACAAAAAAAAGGGAGTCACAACTATAAAATTCAGAATGAAAACAAAGAAACCACATGAAATACCTATTCCAACAAATAAGAAGAAATAAAAAGGGAGAGAATGGCCATAAGGACATATATTAAAAATGACCTTAAACATAATGTTGAATCTATACCACCACACTAGGTTGCTTGGGACCTGTATTTTGAGACATCAGCACATTAAGCTCCGGATATTGCCTTGGAAACCTGAGCTAGCATTGAGTACTCAGACAGCCATGTCCATAACATTGCTCCTGAGGTCCAGCGTGTGCTAGTGAGAGGGTGAGCATTTTCCTCTTCATGTGTCGCCAAAGAGATGGCGTCTCAGTCCTTTGCAGCAGAGGAGACAGATGTTATTTAACTGCAGCTGGCTGGTTGAGTTCGAGGTTGCCAGTATTGTTAACAAGCTGTTTTCCCGTGATAATAAATAGCGTGGTCCTGTGGACAGTTGAACTGGGAGCAGGGAACAGGCCTGCTCTATCCAGGCCTGCCCATTGCCAGTTGCATGCCTATGGGTGCAGAGTGCCACCTCCTTAACAGTACACGCGCTGTCACTGGGCTGTATGTGAAACACACAGAGACATGCATAAATCTGTCTGCATGTATGTGTATACATATATATATTTCATCTTATTGATGCTTAATGTGGGTTGTTTGTGTTAATGAATGACCAAATTGCATAGTCCATTTTAATTTCCATTTTAAACTTGGGATGACACATACTCAGGAGACACCATGCAGCTGCACGACATCCCCTAGGTATTGCAAATCTGGGCAGCCATCAGATCATGCCCTCCTGCAGCCCTCATCCACACTCCTGCCAATGCTAGTGTTGGCTGAAGGGGGTGACACGCCCCAGTGCCATCTCACTGTCCATGCCACCACACCTGGGCGTTCTGTCGCTTGCGCCTTCATAGGTTCTTGCACCCTCAGTGAGCAGTTGAAAATGTCTTTCCCAGGTAAGAAACACAATTTCAGTGCCAGTTCCCAGATCAGACAAGGATAAAATTAATCAGCTGTTTCATAGCTGAGGTACAAATGTGCTGTTGTGACTGCCAGCAAATCCACTGTGGGTGGAGATGAGGGGAGCTGATGTTGGGAAAGTTGCCGGCTCAGTGAGTAGTGACAAAAATGCTAATTTTAACAGTTCATCCTTTTCTTAAGAATTTGAGAAATACATTTTGGGCAGATATCTCATTTGTGTGAGAGGGTTTTAACAAAGCCCACAGCTTTGCCGCTCTCCCTGTGTGCTCTGCTGAGCAGACTGAGACCTGGTCTGGAACATCTTTCTTTCTGTGGGACCAGTACCTAGACCCGGAATATTGTATTGGAAACCGGAGCTGCCTGATACAGCAAACCTATATATAATGCTTTCCAGAAGAATAAAAGGGCAGCAATGCTAATTCTGTACAAATAATATGGTGAATGCATGTGTACCTTTTTTCCTTTATGTTTGTATCACAAAACACGCTCAGACAAGTAACTGTGCTAAAGCACATTTTTAAGGCTGCTATATCAATTAATCAAACTATAGGAAATGCCAGAATGAATAGTTCATGTATGTATGTGTTACCTCTGTTGCACTCACTCTGCAGCATGCAGAGTTTTAAGAAGATCACATATTAATTTTCCCATATGCCTATTCCTTATTAAGTGCACAGGGCAGATGAGTACCCTTAGTGAGTAATTACTCAGTGTTTCATTCCATCCTTGCTATTTAATATGAGGTTTTATACCTTATATATTACTCATCCTTATAAATCCTGCTCTGAGGATAAAGTTATTAACTGCTTTATAGGCTTTTCTGTGGTACCATTACGAAGCGTGAATGTTTCACAAACAACAATGAATATATCCTCCCGCTAGCTCTGTAGGATGATGGTGAAAGTTATTTCCATCTTAGAGCTGGCAAGTTGAAGCACAGAATGATTAGGATCAGAAGCAGTCCCCAAGTTTAGGCACTCATTTTTTGAGTGTATAGAATACTAGACTATTTAAAGCCAGACATTTTATGTTGTTATTGGAAGAACATTTATTCCACCCTTGAGGTTGATCTGTCTTCCACACTGGAAGCTGTTGGAAAAAAAACACCATGTACCTGAAGTTTATACTACGCTGTAGCTTCTGCCCAGATGACAACAGGGTGCTCCTTACAGTCTATTGCTTTGGGATTTATTCTTTTTTTTTTTCTTTTTTCTTTAGGTGTGGAATGACATTTTAAAATATTTTTTGTCGCTAGTAGAGGATGAAGAGTGAGTACTTCCAGCTTAGGGCTTAGACCCTCAGTAACTCATCCAGTCTCTACTTTGCAGTCAGGACTTTCTACCTGTACTGAAACTCCCGTCTGTCCCTTTCAGATCCTCATGCTGGTTCTGTCTTTTCTCAGCGTAACAGTATTGCTGAAGCCTACAAAAGTAACTACAAAAAAACCCCAACCAAACCTAAGTAAGAAAACCTCTGTTAAAAAGTAGCATTAGCATGAGAATTTCCCATGAAGACATTTAGGCTATAATTTAAAGGAAGATGGTCAAACATCAGAGGAACATGCTGTGGCCTTCTATCCAAAGAATGGGCAAAGAAGGGTGTTTTTAAGATGCTGATGAGATGCCAGCTGAGCAAGCGTATTATTTCGTGCCTGCAAGAACTGAGGTCCCTTTCTCCCTTTCACACCTGTGGACACTCATCCTTTGCTCCTGCCTCAGCTGAAGCAGGTTCTTTTGTCTCATCAGGTCCCTTCTGACTCAAGCAAGTTGAGGGGAAGTGCTGGGATGTATGTAGCACTGCTGGGTGGAGACTGGCTTTTCTGGCTTCTATCAACATTCAAGGCTCTGATTCCTTGGTTATTGCAGGCAAAAGGGAGAGCTTCGTTCCCTTGTCAGACTTGGTCGCTCAACCACTGACAGCTGGTTGATGAGAAGCCAACATGATATGGCTATGTGCACTTGCAGCCCAGAAAGCCAAACCTATCCTGGGCTGCACCAAAACCAGTGCGACCAGTAGGTTGAGGGATGTGATTATCTTTCTCTACTCAGCTCTTGTGAAGTGCTGTGTCCAGCTCTTGGGTCTGCACTACAAAACAGACATGGAGCTGATGGAGCAAGTAGAGACGAGGGCCGTGAAGATTATAAGAGGGTTGGAGCACTTCTGTGAAGACAGGCTGAGAGAGTCAGGCTTGTTCAGCCTGGAGAGGAGAAGGTTCTGGGAAGACCTTCTAGCTGCTTTTCAGTACCTGAAGCGGCCTACAGGAAAGCTGGAAAACTGTCTACAAGGCCATGGAGTGACAAGGGAGGGAGTAACTGGACCACAATTTTGGCATCACAATTCCTGCTTCAAAGACGCAGATATGGAAATCCCTCCTGTGGGCTGCAGCAAAGAGAGGCAGGAGAGCAGCATCATACAAAGGAATGCAGGATGACTACCCAGCTAAGGATGTGGGCTATGTACATCAGCAGGTGCCTGTTTGTCCAGCTGCCAGGTTAAGGATGCGCCGCAGTGCCTGCCTGCATAGCCCCCAGCAGTGTTCAGGTCTGGAGGGTAGGAGCAGCTGCTTTGTGCAGGTCTGGGACAGGAGCTGGGGGCGGGGGGTCTAACAGCCACAGCCTGGTGGGGCTGGGGAGCTGCTGGTCAGGCAGAACATCATCCTGTGAATGACTCCCTGCAAGGCAGTGGTGCCTCAAGTCTATCTGGCAGGTTGCAAGTTTCTGAGTGTGATCCCACCTTTAAATGACAAACTTGCTGAAAGCCAAGTGGCAAGACATACACACAGGAAGGGAGATGTTCAATACTTCTTCAATTTTCTCGCATCTCCACAGATTGTCCCAGCTGATGGCTGAGCTCAAGGCTATGGAAAAAGTGGTGCCACTCTCCTGTCCCTCTTGGCTGGTGCTGCTGCAAGGTGAGGAGCATCCCTAGATGCTTTTACTGGCTCTGAGTCATATTGAAGATTCTGACCAGGTAGTGACTGGGAGAGGAGTCTTTGACAGTATCCTCTAAATGCCTTTTAAAGATAAAAATCAATATATTATTTTTTTTCTACAAGCAGCATAAATTACTGGGCTTTGTTCCTGGCACGGTGAATATAAAAATAGCCTGACCACAGTCTCAATCTATAAACCTATAGAAAATGAGGAGAAGAATTGCTTTAAAGTAGATTTTTTAAAATAAAGCATCTACTTGGGATGGCCTGAAATGAAAAGGAACTGCTTTATCTAATCTTGCCAGGAAAAGCGTTTCATCACAGAGGAGTATGAAAGTGAATACTTGACCTTCCTTGGAGGCCAGTTTCCATATGGGGTCAGGCAGAAAGACAGCAGCTGATGATGGCTGAAGATAAATCCAGGATAAAACATGGAGGCTGACTGAGAGTTCAGGCTTTGTGGTTTATACTTGAGCCTTATCGCCGCTCAAAGAAAATTGAAGTGATTATATAGTACTTTGAACTTAATGGAAAGAAGGAAGATAGAGAATGGTTGATTACATCTCTTCTTGAAGTCATTCAAGTACAAGCCATTGCCCATTAAACTGTTGCCAAGGCAGCATGAGCTGGCAGCTAGATAGCTCAGGATTCTCTCTCTAGCCTTGCCTGGTAAAGTTTAACCATATCATCTCTCTTGCCTTGCCCTCAGAGCAGGCTGGAGCAAAAGGTGCTGCAGGATGTTTCAGCACTTGTCTGTTGCCTTCTGCCCAGGTCTAGAGGAGGCTGTGATGAAGCCCGCAGGATGCTTGGGCTCCCATGGGGATGGGGCACCCTGATTCACAGGGGCATAAGAACAGCCCTCCTACCTTTCTGTAAAACACATTGCAAGCTGTAACTCCCCAAAAATCCCTTAAGAGTACAGTTACCAAGAGACACTGCTTTTTTTAGGAGACTCTTACACAGCACCGTGGCCTGATTTATGATTGTGAATGCTCCTTCTTGGCAGGATATGGAATGTAAGGGAACAACCAGAGGCATGTATGCTGGGTGCCATGAGGGGCTGCAGGAAGGTGTTTGTCCGAGACCTGATGTGATGCTAAGTCTAGGCATAAAGGTGGAGTATTTTAGCCACTACTAAAATAAAGTTGTCACACAAGTTGCATGTCTGTCACTAATGCAGACCAAAAGGGATACAAACTTGCCTACAGTGGGACTTTAAAAGCCATAATGAAGGTTTGGTAGATAGCAGAGATGGCAGAAAGGGGACCAGGAATACAGTGACCTTGTGACTGTGATCAAATCACTGCACCTTCCTTTTGCAGGTGCACCCTGCTGGGCCAGCTCAATGCCAAATAATGGCACCTACTGTCAGCGTTAATTATGTCACCGAAGAGAATGCTGCAGCTGGCCATGAGGTGCCCTTCCACGACTCTATGGAAGGATTGTGAGTGCAGAAAAACTTGCTGGGAAAGAACAAAACTGAAGCTTGCACTGGATGCCATGTCACAAAGAGCGAAAACGCTCATGGTCCAAATGATGGGAATAGGAAAACTTTGTACTGACGAAGGCAGAGCACTGTCACTAAAGCTGATGCCTAGACATGCATCAGAGCTTGCCACAAGCAGTGACAGCAAAGATTTGAGCCTGTCAATCAGAAAGAACAATTGTGAATGCACCCACTTTCACAAAAGGGAGCTAAAAAGTCATTTTAATCTTGCTATCATTGGGTTGTACTGCTTGTAAAAGACTTGAACTGGAGATGATCTACCAATCAGCAACATCCTCTTGCCTCCTGTTTCAAAAGAAGGGCACAAAAGACACTTGTACTACATTTAATTCTAAAAATAGCTAAAGCCAGGGAACTAATTATAACTTTATTATTCTACCACTGCAGAAACAGATCAAAAAGAGAGAGATTGCTGGCCAGTGTATAGGTCAATTCTGAGTTTAGCCACAGGAATCAGGCACTTTTATGTGAATCCAGCCAAAAGGAAGACACAGAAGAGGCAAAATTCCTCTTCATTCAGAAACAGAAAAAACATTACTTCCAAGTGCTACATTCTTGGTCTGCTCTCACTAATACTGAGATAAAGGGAGTTTAGCGGAATAGAAAGACTGGCTAGGAACTGTTTAAGTACATTAAAACTTTCTTTGAAGGGAGTGTGATACCAGGTTTTTTTTGCGTGCTCACTGTATGGCTAGGTTGTTGCATGTTTCTTATGGAATTCAACAAGTAGCATAAGCTAAGACTCAGTTTTAGCATATGAAAACAGCCTACCCTTACCTTAGAACAACACCACCAGTGTCTCACAGCTATGGGTCCCAGAATGGCTCCAGTTCTTTCCTCTGCCCTCTACATGCCCCCAAGTTGTCCCTTCTCAACACTTTGCTACACCCCACTAGCAGATAGCTGGGAAGCTTGGCATTCAGAGGAGGTGTGCCAGCTGGTGGAGGAATTAGTGCCCTGAATACCTGCCTTCACTGAAGAAATTTACCTTCTCCCCTAAGTAGTTACTGATTTTAACAACACTAGGTATTAAGACTTTCTGTCCCTCCATCAAATATGATTGCAACTGTCAGCAAGCTTAAAAGGTCAGAGGAAAGAAGGCCCAAGAGAAAGGTAGTAGATTCTCGCTTTCTTAGGAGACTGGTGAAATACGGATAAAAATAACTAGTTTGCCGGGTCTTCGGTTGTGAGCTATCAAATGCAGACATGCATCCTGATTTTCAGTTCTGAAAAGAGGGCAGTTCCTTAAAAAAAGGAACAGAAAAGAAATACATATGTGCACGAGTATACATAAGCATGTACAGAAAAAAATGGAATAACTTCAATACTGAGATTAGAACAGTGAAGGCAAAGAACAAGCTTTCCGGAGGCAAGCTCAAACCAAAGTCCTAGTTAGAATATTTTCTGAACTTTATGGAAAAGATCATGCAGATCTAGATCTACGTTCAAATGACCTAATTCAGGAATGAACTCAAGCCTGAGTGTGTAGAAATTTTCCCCTTTTACTCCAGACAGAAACTAAAAGTCAGGGTTCAAAGACGGTGCCTCTTTTCTCATGATGATCTTCATAGTCTTACAGTCATACTTGCACTTCTGGAAAACATGTACAGATCTTGACTCCTAGAAACAAATACTTACTCTTCCTGCTGAAAAAAATCAGGTGTTTGTGAAACTGCCATGGCCCTGAGCCCTGTTCAGTTAAGCAATGAATACCGGAGGTGTTTCAGGGCGTTGTTCACGTAGCAAGAGCTTCACCTTGGCACAAGAGGCAGAGGATGCACAAAGGCTCTGTTGCTTTAAACAACCTCATAAGTATTGCAGGGTGAAAAGTTGAAGAAGGAGAGGTGAAAGATGCTTTTTCCTTCTCTGATGGCATCTTTGCAATGCTGTGTGCATCTGTGCCCACACGAAAAGGATTGTGACTAATCTCTTTCCATCCTGGGGGGCCAGACTCCCCACAGTATCAAAGCTCTGAAGCTGGTACTAGAGTTTCCACCTTCAGTGCTGTTGAAGGTGGCATACTATTTGTTGCTTTTCCCTCTGAAGTGGTTTGAGGTGGGCCCTTCTCAATCAAACTCTTTACTCAAAACTTTCTACTACCTTGGAAAACGCTCTCCAGAGTATACTTCTCACCCTATCCCATTCCACCCCACCTCAGTGGCAGTCTGCTGAGGCTGCCTGTGGGTATCTTGTACCAGAGGGTGTGTTGGCTGTGGGCTCACTTGCTGGGGAGTTTGAGTGCAGGGTTCCCACATAGCCATCAGGTTGGTTTTAGCTGCACCTTCCCCCTCAGGACTTCTGCATCTGTGCTGTGTCTGGCACTCCCTGGGGCATTCGGGGTTGCCTCTGGGCACAGAGTAGGCACAATCCCCCATCGTGCTCCCTAGTAGCATTTTTCTTGTTCAGGTACTTCAGCTCCTTCTAAACCATTGATGTGTCCAACGAGCTCAGAATTATTTGGCAATAAGGACTTGGCTTACTGGCTCCTTTCTCTGTGTTTGGCTTATTCCCAGACCTGCAGGACTCTTCTTCGTTTATCTGTGCATACAGAGCCCTGTTACAGAAATGCAAACAGGAAAATGAGGAGGTGTGTGTAAGTGAACTCCTGCATCAAGCTGGCATTCATAATTATTTTGTCAAGCCATTTCCCAGTGGGAGGATAATAAAATGTGAAGCATTAAAGTTAATGAAAAAATTCGGGTTGAGAAATCAAGCCCTGAAACAGGAAAGATATTCCTGAAATGAATGTTGCCATCTGTAGAACAATGATATCTCTGTGCTCTTGCTATATGCTGATGATAAACACTTCTTCCAGAAAGTAGAAAATGAGATAGAATTATTTCTGCAGTGGGATCTCTGATTTGGGAGATTTCCTGGGATTTGAAAGCTTTATTTTTTAATCTCAGTGGTAGTTGTTTACTTCTATTTTTCTGCTGTTTTAAAGGAAGAAGGAAGGAAGGGAACATCTGAACTACTTGGCACTCGTAACACATATGTTCCATTGGCTTCGTCTAATCACAAAGGTTACAAGCTCCACCAACTGCGCCAGGAGAGCTTGTAAATTTCCTAAATTAAATGAAGAGATTAGGTTTGCTGAACATGCAAAAATATATCATCTTTGCCAATGGAGCTATTAAACTCTTTGATCCACAGCTGTTTGGCCTGCAGTCTCACAGGCAAGCTGATCTTCATTCTCCATCCTGCCTTCTGCCAGGTACAATTGCCCAAAGTGTCTGAACCCCAGAGGAGCCCAAGCCCCCATGACTTCTATCTTTGCACTTAAAAGTTATGTCATTTAAGCTGTCTGTCCAGCTCTCCTTGTAACCAGCAGAGATACCTGTGAAGACAGCAGGCTGGTCTGCCTTGGTGTTGCATGAACACATCGAGTACTGAAGCACCCATCTCCTGATTAAGGGGCATCTGGAAGACTAGCTTCTACTTGATGCTCCCTGTTGATCAGGTGAGATGAATGCCACCCGAAGGGCTAACCCTGGTGATGGACAGTTAAGCTGGCCAGATGGACACCCATTCTAACACCGGTGTCTGTCTGGGATTCACCAGCTGTGTGCCACCTTTACATGTAAGTCCTTTGAGAGTTGTGATGCAAGCCTCATTTCACACATGTATTTATCTTCCAGGTCTTCTAAGGAATTATCATCTGTTTATAATAAAGATCACATGACAAGTTGCATTCTTGTCTCCAGGAAAGAGCAAACTGTTTAATTACTGTTTATTTCAATTTCTTATGGGCTCTGCCTGCCTATCTTCTTCTCAGTTAAGCCCTCTTAATAAGCTGTGTTGACTTTTGCTTGCTCCCTCCATAGCCTCACAAATACTCAGTTTCAGATGCCCCGTAGCATGGCTTTAACATGAAAGGTTAAAGGTCCATACCTCAGATTGATTTATGGCTTTCAGGATAGCCTCTTGTATGAAACAGAAAAATATGTGTTTGAGCCTTCCAGGCTGAGGAGGATACTCAGCCCACCTCACAAGTTGCCTGGAAAAATACTTTTGACACTGGGATATTAGGTCCAAAACTCCCTAAAAGTATCTCTATCTCAGTTTCTTAGAATAAGAAAGCTCACCTTTGTATCTAGCCCTTAATGTAGGATTCATGTCTCCTACCTTTAGCCCTTTATAAGAGAAGGCCTCTGGTTACCTGTGCCCAGAAGGATGTTTTAGGTACCTAATTTGTGGTATGATGACAGGTTTCAAAGCAACCTTTATTTTTACTGCATCCTTTATCTTAAGGGTGTCTCTTCATCCCTTCCCAGGTATGACAGGTGAGGAAATGCTAACTCAACTGAAGACAGAGATTTCTGAGGAAACTAGGACAAGAAAATGAGGGCTGATCCTTGGGAAGACATATGTGCAAGGATACCTAAAATGCACATTGGGCTATATCCTTTACTTAACCAAGATGTCAGTATTTTAAGTGCACTAGAGCCCTTGATTTGCTAAGCATGTCAAACTCTCCCAGTCTTGACATGTTTTTTCATCTTCTCTCCTTTGTATGAATTTATCTCTCCTGAATGTGGGTTACTGGTCTTGTTCTCAACATTCCAATTAACACTGATTAATGTGCTGTGCAAGGCTGGGAACAGTTTCTTATGTCTACTAGAAGCGCTTTCCCTAATAAACACTAGGGTGACATTTGCATTTTGTGCAGCCACCTCACCTCGGTGATTCATAGTAACTTACATAGTTAGTCATGTAAGGAAACAAAATTCCCTGTTCTTTCTCCTTTTCTTTCACTTCCCCAGACTCCTGAAGAAATGTTGTAGCAAATCCCCTGAGCAAATCCCCAGGCTAGGGCAGAAACCCTTCTGGTAGAACTAAAGGCATGATCTTGGAACAGGTGTTAAATTTCACACTCCTGCTGTTATTCCAGTGTTGCACGATATCTGTTTCTACCTGCACCGTGTTCAGATGTCTTTCTGTGCTACATTGTCTCCTGCAAATGGCGAATAAGCAGATTTTGTTAACACACCCTTACTTTTTCAACAGTACTCCGTGATGGAAACACTGGAAAAGATCCCAGTTCTCTTGGGATCCCTGTTCTCCTTCAGCACAACCAGTTGCCATCTCACTTTAAAGACCTTTCTTACTTTCTTGTTGCAATGCATGATATATGTGCTTTTCCTCCACCCTTCCCCCCCATTTTAGCTCATAATTTCCCATATCATGAATGCTTCTCTGATGTTCAGATGGCTTCATTGAGCTGCAGTTACCTTCACAGAATCACAGAATCACCGGATTGTAGGGGTTGATAGGGACACCTCCAGGGGATCACTGAGTCCAAACCCCCTGCCAAAGCAGGTTCCCTAGGACCGGTCGCACAGGTAGGTGTCCAGATGGGTCTTGAATATCTCCAGAGAAGGAGACTCCACAACCCCCCTGGGCAGCCTGTGCCACCACTCCTTAAAGCAATCATCAGCTCTCTTGCAAAGCATTGGGTTGGCCTGGTACCGTCCAGCTGGCAGACCTAGGCTGTTGTTCTTTCTTTGATTTTTCATTAATCATCGCATCATTAATTATTCCCTTCATTTAAAATTTGCCCTGTGCTCTTGCATATTATTACAATCAAGCTAACATGCCTTTAGATGCAAGTTCACTTTCTTAATTACAGTTACTATATTTACTGTTCTCAAGTCACGTGGATCCCTCTCCTTCATGGCTTGACAAAATTACTTGGGAGTGTCTGCCAGGTCTCTGAGCGTCCTGTGGTGAGGGATCTGGTCCCTGCTGTCTGAGTGCATCCAGCTCTCAGAGTTTTGCTTCTCCCTGAGGAGGTATTTTCAATTTCCTGACACTCATCCCATATCTCTCCTCCTTTTCTCCAGATTTTAATGTTCTTACAGAAAACCAGAGCTGAGTTCCATTAAGAGTTTTCACACACCTACGCCAGCTCTAATCCTCTCAGTATAAAAACACACTTCTTTTCTCCTTCAAAATCTTTGTGTTTCAATAGCTAAATAACTTTTTATGATTTCCTTTTGTTATTACTATTTAATTTCCTCTGCAAACTTCTAACTCGGTTTGACTTTTGGCAATGTTTACCCCAGCCCTGTGCTTCCTGGCCTTCGAAATGAAGTTTTCTTTACTGATTAGCTCTTTCATCCTTTCCAAACGGATGTTGTCACGGACTATCTAAGGTGGTTGTCCATCCTTTTTGGTCCATAGCCACTTCCTGCAAGTTTTCCGTCTCTCACTGTGAAGCAAATTCCATAGAGCTCCTTGCTGCTTTTACTAAAAATCGTAGAATCATAGAATGGCACGGATTGGAAGGGACCCCAACGATCATAGAGCTCCAACACCCCTGCCACAAGCAGGGCCACCAACTACAGGCCTGGTTGCCCAGTGCCCCATCCAACCTGGCCTTGAGCACTTCCAGGGCATCCACCACCTCTGTGGGCAGCCTGTTCCAGCACCTCACCACTCTTTCTGTAAAAACGTCTCCCTAATATCTAATCTAAACCTTCCTTCCTTTAGTTTTAATCCATTCCCCCTTGTCCTGCCATTGTCTACTCTTTTAAAAAGTTGAATCCCCTCCTGTTTATAAAACCATAGGTCTCCTTCAGTTGAAGTACCTTACGATCTTTGGCCTGACTGGCTTCACTAATCAGTTCGCCTTCTGAGACGTGTGCTTTTGAAGCTGAAAATCTGACTTGTTTTCATACATATGCCCCAGTTTCATCTAAAACTAATCAGCTCAGCCTGGCTAATGGCTCAGTTTAGTTCTGAAATTAATGTTAGTCTTTCCACTGGCTGTAGAAACTTGGATCTGCCCTGTTTAAATGTTCTCCAGGGCTGAGGGTGCAAACACAGTGTTATAGGCCATGGTTTCAGCTGGTTTAAATTGCTAAAGCTCTGCTGGACTCTGGCCAGTCAAGTGGAATCTCCCTTGTCTCAGAAGCAGAAGTTTTCATCAAAGTATTTTGGAAGCAACTACAGTCTCTTAAATTACTCAGAAAAGAGATATTTTTGCCATCTTTCCACAGATGAAACTGCAATAAAATCTATGCTCTCACACTGTTTATAGTAGCCTCAGAATTAATTTACTATACCTGTCATAATATATTATCAAAGCCTTCCATGCGCATTACATCATTTGAGAGCCTCTTCTTGTTGTGCATAGCAAATGGCAGGAAAAAATTAATGTGATACAAATAACCTTTGGATTCATTGAACTCTGCATGCCCAGACTCTCCTGAACCTCCTACTTGCAGTGATTGCAAGTTAGCATTCAGACAGCAGCAGCAGTAATAAGAGAGAGAGAGGGAGAGCAGCGTCAGTCTTCAAAATCTCCAGTGAGTTAGGCAGAGCAGGCTACAAAGGGGGCCAAAGGCTAATTATCATATCCAAGTTTGACTAAGTGGTAACATAGTGAATTGGACAGCAAGATTACACAGTCTAAGAGTGTTAGATCCTCATCACTTCTTCCCCTCCATTGCACTCGACCACATGCCTATCACCAGGCACGTCTGAAGACACGCTAGAGAAGAGGAGAGGAGGACAAAGGAGTCAAAAGGACGGTAGCACAAGTAAAATATGCCAGTTCCCTCCAAGGGCATTTTGTGTCTTGGGATGAAATAATATATTTCCATAAGATTAAGGGTGAAGTTGTTCAATGCAAACTAATAATAACAAAGCCTGCAATGGCTTACTGCCACCCACCACCCAATGTTAATATTGCCTGATGGCATGCTGCTACTCATTCAGGAATAATGCAGTATTAGCTGGTCCGGAACAGCTGCTCATACTTGAGGTACTTTGAAGTATTTGCATGGGTAGCTCCTTTGTACCGGGACTTAAATAAAGGGGTGTGTGTGTGTGTGAATCCCCCTGTTTGGCTTGTCCTTTTCTGCCTGCATCTCCCAGCTGCTCTAAAATACATAACAACCTTATCATGGGCTGCTTGGTTGATTGTAATAGGTAGGCTAAGAGACCAAACATGCGTTTCAGTGATTACCTGCCTGGTACAGGAGTGCAGGTTGGGAAAGATTAGCCTCAGAGCAAGCCACTTCATTTTTGACAGGTATTGCAGGCTACTGAGGAAAACAAGTCAGCCTTCTTTCTGTTTTTAACTCTTTGATTGACACCATGCCCACTGGCTGCAAGCCTGGTTGTTGGACACTGTGCGGATGGAGTTGAGGAGCGCTCCCACCTCTGACTGCAGTGGGGCAGGAGGGAGCCAGGGGTAGCAGTGCAGGAAGGAAGGTGGAGGCACAGATGAGTCCCTCAAAGGGAGAGGCAGCCCTTTCAGTTGAGGATGCCTGCATACACTCTCTGCATGCTTCTTGATAACATCACTGTCACCATGGATGAAGTGAGATGGAGCTGAAACGCAAGGCTTTAGATCAAAAAAGTGTCCATTTTGCTTTTTTTTTCCTTCCCTCCAAATGTTCCTCTCTGCAAGTACTGAATCCAGTTCAGTGTTATGCTAATTCAAACCACTTGGACCACTCTGACGCCAGCCTGAACACCTGAACCGGCCCATTCTCTCTTAGCATGTGTTGTCTCCCCGAGGCACAGGTCACACAGAGTTTTCTAAAAACTGAAAAACCTGAAAATAAGTAGGAGTGTTACCAAAACTCAAACACTTCTTCATCTGCCATACTTCACACCGCAGTCATGTCTGACATGGACCTTAGATCATGATTAGCCTTGAAGAGCAAACAAATACCTCACTCTCTGTCTTATGTACAAAACAATGTTTCCCCTTTGGAGGAAAAATCAAAGTCACAGATNAAACATATAAATATATAAAATATATATGTTTATATACAGTTATTTTCAGGGGTTTGGGGTTTATGTTAATTTGTTTTAGTGAAGGGTTAGACACATATATAGAAGATTTTAGCCTGCTGAGATGGTCTTACTTTTCTCAGCTGCCTTCTGCAGACTCTACAGAGGCACTCTGCTGATTTCCTGGGTTTTCTGGGGTCATCAGTATAAAGAAAGTAGCTGCTACACTATGCAATAGCACAATGCACTGTGGTCCTGGACACTGTTTTTGCATCAATGTTAGAAAGCTGAATTATAACCTCTTTGGGTGGGGAAAATTTTATTTAAAAGCTGAGAAGGCTGTTGTAGTTGGAAGGTAAGGTTTTTCCTTTCCTTATCAGGAGAAACTGTGGGAAAACTGAGAAAATTGTATCATTAGGCTTTATCGAACCTAGGTATTTTAGGATAGTCGGAAAGTCTGACAAAATTTATTGCTTAATATGTCTGGTTTACAAGCTTGGCTACATGAGGTATTTAGGAGACTGTTAGTATGTAAAAGGTGAAAATGAGAATTTAATAACCTAATACCTATTTCTACACTTGTGTTGATCCTGTCTTTCTTCCCTGTTATGCTATGTAATCTGCATACAGTTTAATGCGTGCAACATTTATGTGTATTCTATAGTAAGTTTAATCTGATGATCTGCTGCCATTTAGCTTAATTCAGTTTGGAAAGACTGGCAGAAGACACTGGAGCTAGTACTGTGCTGGCCATCCCCCACCAACTATCATGCATTTTCCCCCACTGCTTTTCAGCCAGAACAAATACATAATTTTTTCATTTTCCTATATTGGTGCCAGCTGCGGTGTCAGAGAAACACATAGTTCTCAGGGAGAACAAGTGCATCTCTCCCAGGTTGGAGGCTCACCAAGCAATGATGGCTGGACAGTGCTACCCTGAAAGCTTTGAGGAGGGGTTTCCTCTCCCACCAGCTAGGGGAGGCAATGAGTCCATGGGGCCTGCCTGCGCTCTCAGCAGAGGCCAAGTGGAAGGTGCAACAAGTCCAGGCTAGTTTACTCCTGTCATCTCCTGCCTGTGAGCATCTTCCCAACAGCCCTTTCCCCACAAACAATTGCCTACAGTCGTGAAAGTCACACGCTGCTCACGCTGCCAGCAAACAACCTTCCTGGTTTTGCAGTCCATACTCAGAAGCAGCTCTCAGAGTGGGAACAAGTCGCTGCAGTGCAAGGCGGGGTGGTGAGCTCACAGTTCATTGGCTGCCCTCTGGGAAACAATGCATGCTCTTGCCTGGTGCTTCTCTGCAAAAACCAGGAGGTAGCTCTCACCTTGGGAACAGGGAGCTTCTGTGTCTCTGTATGTCCTGATGTGGGGTCCGGAAAACTGCCTGCAAGCTCATGCTGGCATAACGGCAGTCAGAACCCTCACAGTCAGTCTGATGTCCTACATTGTCCTTCTCCTACACCTTGCCATGCTGCTGTCATGAGGCTTTTTGCAAGAATGGTGTTGGTGTGAATTTCTTTGTGGAAACTTCCAGGTATCAGGCTCCACCTTGGCTGTTGCCTCAAATTGATATTCCAATACCTCATTTTAATCAGCATCTATTGCTAGAGGTTTTGGGTTGTATTTAAAAAAAAAAAACCCAAATATTTAGATACAGATATTCACTCACTTGTAGAATAATTTATCTGGTAAAGATTTGGCTAGATATTTTTTTCAGTCTGTAAAATTTGCTGAGTGCCTACTCCCAGTGCAGAAAACAGCATATGAAAGCAATAATAAACCACCTTTTCCTATTCATCTCCTTAATGGCCCTGTATTTATTTATAGATCTGAGATAAAAGTAACAATAGGTTTCCTTTGGAAAATGTTGTATCTTTCACCTGACCAATTTCTTTTACTACTGTAAAATATGTACACAGAAAGAAAATCATGCACACGTTTTATGCGTAAAAAGGAAAATGGAAAATCTTCTGTTTCCTGCTGTTACTAATTCATGTGTGCCCTTTTTAAAAATTTTTTTTAACATTTTATTAACAAGCACACAGTAATGTTCAACCAGATCCATAGTTGCCAAGACAGAAAGTGCAATTATTATCAGTGATGATTAAACCCTTCTCAGACTGTTGTCGTGTTTTTGTTCCTCCAGCTGACCACTAGAAATGATTGCTGAGCTCACAGCAACTGAGGCCAGGTTTAAAATGTGAAAACATAGCAGGTTTTTTTTGGCTCGTTAATCCACTGGTGTCGATGTGATGTCAGACACTGAAATGAAGGATTCATATATATTGACTGCTGTTAACAAGTCTTCAGTGGAATATCAGCTATGAAAGGAGTGAAAGAACTCGGTCCTGGAGCAATTATTACTCTGCTGGTCCAGTATGTGTGACTGCTTGAGAGTGGTTCGTACTCACGAGGCCATATGAGGACCTCCCTCCTGTGTAAATCGCATCCGATTTGAATTCAAGGAAATCCCATTAGCAGGGAACAAGTGTGAGATCACACTGGAACACCAAATAGTTGTGATCTTCCTCCTGCTAAGAGGCAAGCACAGGGATTTCATGCCACAGAGGTTGCTGCAGTGCCAGCTGACACATTTGCTTTGCATAATTCCGCTTCACTACAGCCGTACCCAGGGAAGGAAGTGGCAGTGCACAGGCACACACATATGAGAGCTGAGGGCAGAAGCCTGCAGAGCACTGATAATGGAATAACAGCGGTTGGCAGAGGAATGAACTTGGGGCAGCAAATCTCTGAATCTCATTCACATGCACTTTGAAGGCCTCTGGCATGGTGGGTGATGGAAATGCTGAACAGTCCTTTTGATAACTGTGCTTGCCTCTTAGCAGGAGGAAGATCACAACTATTTGGTGTTCCAGTGTGATCTCACACTTTGAAAACTGGGAGGTCTAGGACAGTCAGAAACCACCTCACCCATCCCCGAGCATCTAAGCTTGAGTCCTCTGCCACCCTGTTCCAGCACAGACAGCTCCTGGCAGGTTTCCCTCCTTTATACCCGGTGTGGGAGGCAAGAGCACTTCCGGCTAAGACAGCATATTTTCCAGACATTTTATAACTCTGCTCCAGGGATTCCTTGTTCCTGATTGCTCTTCTCCTTTTCCTTAACTGTCCTGTCAAATTTGACAGCTGGGAGATTTGAGGGAGAGCTTTGTTCTGCCTGCCCATATTTTTTTCTCATTTCTTCTCCCCCAAAACTCCAAAAAATTAAATGCTGAGCTCCTCTCCTTTTTCAGACAGCCAGGGCCAATGCAAACATCAGGTAATAGCTTCCTCAGCTGGAGCTTCTCCATCTTGGCCGAGCTGCAGCTGCTCACTGACGTTCCCCCGTGGGGAGGGACCTCTCCATTTGCGGGATGCTGGTAAAGCTTTTAGGAGCACCATGTGCACCTCACTTTAACTCAGCACAAATAGTTTTTCTGACAACATGGGCAGTAGATATAGATTAGATCATCTTCCAGATTTTTCTAGGGCTTTCTTGGGCCTAGGCCAAAATAGCCTGTTTTGAGAATCATTTGACTGTGAAGAGCTTTTTAAATATCCTTTCTTTTCCCTGGGCTTTGCTGGGGGCAGAGACTGTCCTTTAAGCTGAAGCATCTGTTTCTGTGGCACTCTTCAGGAATTAAGAACAGAGATCTTAATTTTATCCCATAGTGTGATGCAGGATTGAGTTTGTCATGTTAAAATTAGTTCTTTTTTTTTCTTTTTTTTTTTTCTTTTTTTTTTTCTTTTTTTTTTTC